>JAJIZJ010000237.1:0-99471 GCA_022606455.1 Callitettix versicolor
AAACTTTTCCCTATCCTCAAGCGTGGAAAACCAAAAACCAAGTTTATCATATCGACCAATAGCGCTAACTTTAACCCTAGCAAAAATACAGGAACGAATGAACATTACACTGAACTGGTAACTTGAAACAATGCTTCTTATTGCAAAAGAATAAGCGGGCTTAATATAGAAGAAATCGACGTAATACTAAACACTGAGACTCACTCAGTCGATCAAGGAAGCATTCAATAGAAGGTTTTGCCGATTTCAAAAGAGCGTATGACATTATTTGGAGGAAAAATATACTCCTAAAATTAGTAAAACTAGAAGCAAAAATTAAACATTATTAAATGGCTCAAACGGTTCCTGGACCAGAGGTGGACTTGTGTGAGTTACGCCGTCATTGACTCACGATGGAGACAAACAAGGAGAGGATTACCCCAGGAGCGAAGTTTCGCACAATCTTCTTCAATGTTTACATTAAATACCTGCCAAATGAGACGAAATTTTTGAGAGGGGTCGAGGTCGAATTGTTCGCGGATGACGTTTTTATTTTTACTGGGGACAGTAATAATAACAAGAACCAGTTCAAAAGCTTGTAAGAGAAGATGAATTCAACCTTGGAATTCATTCATAGCTGGACGACTGAAAACCTGATGAAAATAAACACGTCAAAAACCGTCTATCAGTTCTTTTCACTAAAACCTGGAAACCCTAAGTTCGAATTTTGAAATGACAACCAAGAATTGACAAATAGCAATTATTTTTATACATAAATGGCCTAACATATTTAAATTAATATTATAAATTACTTATTTCAATGTAAAAATAAAATTTGTTACTAAATTTGGAATATTTCTTTTATTTTCACACAATCTTTGCCGTTAACAATGTTGCAGGAATTGACTCGTAAAGAGCACGGTAGTAACCCAGCCTTTGGGGCAATACCACGCAATGCAAAGTTTTCGTAAAATGGGTTTAACACTAGAAATAGGTTTGGTATTTCAAATATGAGTCAAAAATTTGTAGAAAATTAGTTTTTTTACAAAACAAGATGAAAGTCATCTTTTGAAACTTAAATTAAAAATAAAAAATAAAAAATAATAAAACTCAAGTGCACGGTATTGTCTTGCTCTACCTTAGTAATTTAGTGATAAAAATCAGTTTGTTTTCATCCATCTACGGATTGTTTTACTCTGAAAAATTTATGTGTATATATATATATATATATATATATATATATATATATGTATATATATATATATATATATATATATATATATATATTTAAATACACTTTTATGAATATCTTATTTAATTACTGGTATGTACATATGTTCAATACATATTCATTAAACAAATGTAAAATGTAAAATAAAATCATTTTTTTAATTTTAACAAAATTAAATTACATTATGACAAAATTATATTCTTGACGTATTTATATAAATTTAACTATTTCATAAATTGACATAATATCAAAATAGTAAAATAAGTATTGATAACAATTAACTAATTCCTTATCTAAAAATAATCTAACACACTCATTAACAACAAAATCATTTTAAAATAATTACGGAGCTATGCTCTGAAACACGTTATACTCTGAAATAAAAAAAAATTTTTAATGTTTTTTAAACATTTTTTTAGAAAATTAATACAAAGTAAAAATATTTTTAGTGCGTTGACTGCAGCGGCAGGAACAATGTATTTAATGGGGTATATCGCAGTAAAAATTATTTAATTATGATGAATGAGAAGTGAGTTTTTAATGTTACGGGAGAGGAGTTGTTCTCTCAGAACCGGAACGTGGATTTGGTGGGTAGAATTCTACAAAAATATATAGTTTTTCTCTCTCTTTCTCTCTCTCTTTAAGCCTCTCTCTCTCTCTCTCTCTCTCTCTCTCTCTCTCTCTATATATATATATATATATATATATATATATATATATATATATATATATATGTTTTAATAAGTTTTATAAATAGATTGCATATTATTGGTTTCAACATTGAATTATTCCACAATAATTCACACACAACACACACACACACACACACACACACACACACACACACACACACACACACACACACACACACACACACACACACACACACACACACACACACACACATACAAACATACAAACACACACACACACACACACACACACACACACACACACACACACACACACACACACACACACAAACACACATCTCCTAGGTTGACTGAAGAATTAACTCAACGTCAGTGTCCTAGACATATCGCACACCCGCTCGCATACACAATGCAAATTGAGTAAATCATAATAATGTTTCATGCTCTGCAATTCAACAACTTTGAAATGTTGTTGACAATATTTGAAATATGACAATATTTCAAGTGTCTTGAAGCAATTAGATAAAATACTTAATTATATTGAAATCGTCTAGGAAATTTGATAATAAAAATTCAATTAAACATCGAATTACAAATTGAAAGAAGATGAAATTTGACTGGACTTGGAAATTTTACTTTATCGCCCACGTTATATTTTGACCTTTTTTCGACTTGACAACTCCATCGCAGCCACTCCTGACCATTTACTTTCTTCAAAAGCCGGTTTTCGTGTTTTCGCGTCACTCGGCTTGGTTTCATAACGATGGTGCTGTGATCAGATTTATTTTTAAATATAACAACCGATTTTAATAAATCTACCCATTCGTAACTGCCGCGAGGCGTAAAGTCTCGCCACATTTTCGTTTTCAAATTATGGTTAAGTCTTTCGACTATATACGCTTTCTTTTCCGTATACGTAGTGTAATGGTTATGCTGTATTTTTGATCACTTTACCCACGTGGTCGTTGAACCACTTTTTACCCTGATCGGTCTGAAAATGACGCATGTGGTGTTTTTCGAGAATCGGTTCTAAAGCGGCCGCCACTTCGGCGCCAGATTTCGATTTTAGAAGGACAAGAGTTAATTTTTACAGACAGTTTATCATTGTCAGTACATATTTGTAACCGTTATTCACTTTGGCATACGTTATTATTTCCACTACATCGGCTTGGTAGAGGTCGTTTAACACTTTAAAAGTTTCGAGTCATGTATAATAGTTCCAACTGGCCGGTTTTGGAGCTCTTTAGCAATTGCTCGACTCACGTTAATTGTGCAAATGAGGAAAATAACAATTGTGAATCCTAGATATTATTATGTAAGTAAGTAAGTAAGTGGAGAATTAAAAAAATAGTCGCTCGATAATAAGACTCTTACGTCTTGAGCTATATGATGAGGGTTCGACCACTTTCCATAGCTACCCATGAGGTACGGTCGGAACATCGTTTGTTTTTTGTTTGCCGAGAGCATCCCCAAACGACTGGAAGTACATTTCCGGTCGAACAGGCATACACCTCTCGGGGGTAGTTATACTACACCAGAAGAGAAATTTACAGTGTATCCAAAAATAACAAAATCTTCAACCTTGTGGACTATTAGATAGATAGATAGATAGAGAGATAGAGATAGAGAGATAAGGAGATAGATTTGCTGTGCACAGATTTATTGTTGAATATAGCAACCGATTTTAATAAATCTACCCATTTGTAGCTGCCTACTGACTCAAATGAAGACGACGACGATCACCACCACCAGACAGCCGAACTGTACCGGAAATGGAAAGTAAGGCACGTACAACCAATCCGCCTATCTGTCACGCACGCGCGCGAACACACACAAAAACATGCAACCAAACACAAAAAACACACACACACACACACACTCACACACATTAAGAATTAATATAAAACTCTGAAAGTGTCCATTTTCAGAATGTCCGAGCACATCCTTCCCAAAAATCATCTTATCCTTCTTCTTCAAATGAGCGGTTGATACTAGTTTACTGCAAAACTCTCAGGATATTTCCGAGTTATCATTAAGTTACCTCATTCCGGTTAAGGTAAGATGTTATCGTCTCTTTCCGTCTTTGCACGTTTTCATTATTACTAAAAACCCTTTATTTAATTAATTACATATTACTGTATAAGTAACGTTTTTTTAAAAATTAATTTCATACCGTTTCAGAAAACAACTGACAAAGAAAGTGATGCAATGGATGAAATTCAAGAAGAAGAAGATTATGAAGAAGAAGAAGAAGAATAAGAAGAATATGATGATGATGATGATAACGACGATGATTGATGTTGACAAATCAACATGTTGGACAAAATGTTCAAAAGGTGTTGACGTACACTACTTTGAACGAATGTCTTGCAGAAATACGAAAAATTGTAAACGATTTTGTTATCGGCAAATGCTGTCCAACGATTTATGAGGAATATCGGACCAAGTAAAATCTCGATTAACTACATTTGTGAGAGACATCGTGACTAGTTACGATAAAAAATACGGCCTGGCAGGAAAACCCACTAATAATAGTACTGACTTGTAACTTTTTTATAAAACATACTTATTTTCTCGGATAATGCAATATGTGTATCACAATTTATTGTTGTTGTTGGTCTAGACCTTTTCTTCTTCCTCAACCTATTTTAAAAATGCAGGGGTCCGTTGGGTGAATGGGTAAAGCGCTGGTCTAGCTAAATCAAGGTTTCTTGTTCGATCCCGTTTGCTATCCCATCGCTTTTTTATTACAGAAAACCTAATCACCTCAGACGTCATTGTTAATGTAACTAGCCAAACATATTAGAAGGTTCAAAATACAATTTCGGCTTTATGAGGTGTTAAGAGAGAGAGAGAGAGAGAGAGAGAGAGAGAGAGAGAGAGAGAGAGAGAGAGAGAGAGAGAGAGAGAGAGAGAGAGAGAGAGAGAGAGAGACAGAGAGAGAAATAGTGAGGGAGAGAAATATAGAGATAGAGAGAGATATAGAGATAGAGAGATAAAGATATAGAAAAATGTGAAATGAGAGAATAGAGATAGGGAGAATAAAAGGGATAAAGATAGTGATATTAGTGATAGAGATATAGAGAGATAGAGATAAGTAGATATAGAGATATAGAAAAGATATAGATAGAGAGAGAGATATATGGAGAGAAACAGAGATAGAAATAGAGCTAGAGAGATATAGATATAGATAGAGAGATAGAGATAGAGATAGAGATAAAGATAGATAGATCGATAGATAGATAGATAGAGAGAGAGAGAGAGAGAGAGAGAGAGAGAGAGAGAGAGAGAGAGGAGAGAGAGAGATAAATAGAGATAGAGATAGAGATAAAGATAGAGAGATAGAGATAGACACATAAAGAGATAAAGAGATAGAGATAAAGATAGAGACAGAGAAAAGTGATGTAATGAAATGAATTAAAATTAATAAAATATACTTCAGACACACACGCACGCATGCAAATCGACGGAATCAGACGCTGAGGACGCACCAAGATGATTCCGACTTCACACTTCCACTCATTACCCTAAAGTCACACACCTACATCACACCATGACATAAAAACTATACGTCACACTAATACTTCACACCCTGTCTCAAAATCAGAAGCCAAAGTCCATCGTCACACTCCTCTGTTATAACCTGATGTCACAATAATATGTCAAGGCCTGACGTCATACTCTTACTTCACATCCTGACGTCACACATGATCAACTTGATTTAAGAAATTATGTTAACATACTTTAAACAAAGAGACATAAAGTTAACATCTTAATTTTACATGCGAAATGTTCATTGTAATTAATAAAAGATTAATAATATTATTTTATAATTAAATTATGTTTAAAGCCAATTAAAAGCTACACGACGAGATAGAGATGAAGATAGATAGATAGATAAATAGATAGAAAGATAGATAGATAGATAGATAGATAGATAGATAGAGAGAGAGAGAGAGAGAGAGAGATAGAGAGATAGAGTAGATATATATATATATATATATATATATATATATATATATATATATATATATATGTTTTAATAAGTTTTATAAATAGATTGCATATTATTGGTCTCAACATTGAATTATTCCACAATAATATATTATAAAACTATATAAATTTTAATTATTTATAAATACATACATATTTTTTTAACACACATATATTTTAGAAACTACATGAAATACTTATTGTCAATTTTATATTATATTCGTTCTTGCACTTCAAACACACAGAATACTTTTGACTTGTTATTGAATTTCATTACTTTTTTAATAATTTATTAAATTATAAAACAGTAAACATTTACATTGCACGCTTGATGGGATAGTAATAAAAATGTTTATCTCGTAATCTACACACTCATTATTGTTTCTGAAACAATATAATTATATTTAACCACATTAAAATAATATATATATATATATATATATATATATATATATGGTTCATAATATATGGTGCTGCTGCTGCTGGTGCTGGTTGTGGTGGTTGCTGCTGCTGCTGCTGCTGCTCCTGCTACTGCTTCTGCTGCTACTACTACTGCTACTACACAAACACAATCAGCAGCAGGAGCAGCAGAAGTAGTAGTAATAGTAATAGTAGTATTAGAACTATCGAATGGATAAAACATATATTACATACTTACTAGAATAGTATAAAAGTTCAATATTTACTGATTATTGGTCCTATAAAACTGTTATATTGTTCACAACAATTACAAAATTAGAATATGAAAATTCATGTACTCCAATAAGGAAAGGAATTAGTTGCCTAAATATCATGATAAATTTTATTTAAACTTAAAATCAATTTACACATTAAAAACTTTTTTATTTCCACAAATTTATAAAGCAATTCATTTACGGAAATACAAAACTACTTTTCTGTATTTATTCTGTACAAAACTACTGTTGGATTTATTAACTTTTATTACTTTCTTAGTACTAATCCTTCACATATTACATATAGAGAATAATAGCCAGTGATAAAACATGTATGTTGATCTGTCTACTGATTCTGCTGTTTTAACAATGTACTAAGCTATAACATTTTTAGAATTTTATAGGTCATAAACCTGAATATCCAAAAACCCTAACCATTTCAACAAACTAAATTTTATGAACTCTAATCAACAAAGACAATTTGGAAATATTTCAATTCAAGAAAACTACTGATAATTTTCAGTCAATACAGATGGAGATTTCCGGATGTCAGACCGGAAACACGGTCAGCCAAAACAAACTTTATCAGACGAAAGGAAAACCAGTAGGCCAGGATAGTTACGATCATTCAAAAGATCAATTGTCTGAACAAACGACAAATAGGTATCTATGACAATAACTACTTACTTATCCGAAATCTATTTTAGTTTTAACTTGATAGTAATACATAATTCGTAGTCATTTCTGTTATGTTGGATTATAATGCAAAGGTATTTTAAATACTAAATTAAACTTTCTTTAATTTCTATAAACGTTATTAGCATTTTCACAAACACTTAATATAATATATTACAAAACAATAACAAAATTACATTCTACAAGGATTTTACTAAATATAACTACTTAATAAATTGGACATAACCTCTAAATTATAACAACAATAAGGTTGTTGTATGTGACATGGATTATTGCTGACGAATTACACTCAAATCTTTAAATTTGAATTATTACTTTTAAGTCAGTGATAAAAATTAATTAATTCGTTATGTAATATATTAAAATTTAAAAAATGTTATACCTGACTAAATATAAAAATATAGGTTTTACATAATATTGATTTGTTTATATTTTTAATGACTGGAAAATATTAAAATTAAAATATTTTTACATTTCATGAATTTATATTTGTTATTGAAAGCAATAACTATTTCAATTCGGCAACCAGTAAATTACTTTATAGTCGTTTTTTTGTAAATGAGACTTTAAGGTAAAAATATAAGGAATTAATTATTTTTATCACTGTCTTAGTAAAATTGTGCTAAAAAGTTTAATAATTAAAGTTTCATTGTAAGTATTTAACCATCGCACATGGATCCAATATTGCTGTTGATAAAATTTTAATATGTCAATTTGTTATAAAGATTTATTTAGAACATCCGTTGTCAATCAATTATTATTTTACAATTAAAATAGAGTTTTAAAATTGCAAGAAATTTAATCGGAATTAAATAAAAATAGTTTAATATAATTTTTTATATTTTTCACTATTGAACATATCAATCCGTTGGCCTATACCTAATAAAATAAGTCCTTCATTGTAAATTATTTTTAATTACAGTATATATATGTAAACTCTGGCCAATATTTCGACCAAGAGTAATACTTTACTAAAGTTAAGTTTATTCAATCATATGAAAATAGTTCTTTTGTATTTCTCAGTTTTCGATTAACAAATTTCTTTTAATAGCACTTTTAATATATATATATATATATATATATATATATATATATATATATATATATATATATATATGTGTGTGTGTGTGTGTGTGTGTGTGTGTGTGTGTGTGTGTGTGTGTGTGTGTGTGTGTGTGTGTGTGTGTGTGTGTGTGTGTGTGTGTGTGTGTGTGTGAGAGAGAGTGAGTGTGTGTGTGTGTGTGTGTGTGTGTGTGTGTGTGTTTGTGTGTGTGTGTGTGTGAGTGAGTGTGTATGTTTGTGTGTGTGTGTGTGTGTGTGTGTGTGTGTGTGTGTGTGTGTGTGTGTGTATTAGTCAAGTAAAATTAATTCAATTAATTATTTTAGAGTGACTAAGATGTATTGAAGTTAAAATAATAACAATAATGGATCAATGACAATTTAAAAATATAAATATAATCATATAATACGTAATTAAGCAAGACATTTTTTTAATATTGGCCATATTGCTGATATGTAATGACAATAACATCACATCAGATATGTACTACTTACATATAATCAGGTCACGATGTTAAAAGAAGTTACACTAAATTTATTTGTTTTACTCAATCGATATAAAACTTGTTTTTAAAATCTATGCAAAAATATACGTGCAAAAAAAACTATTTAACAATATAGACGTCTTATAAATAATAATAAATCTTTTACAAAACATGTTTAACATTGTTTTAGGTGGGAGACAAAACATTCGCTTCTAATTTGAAAGTTTTCTATTGTAAAATGTTTGATTTTACAAATTTGGTTTTCGTGAATTGCATTCAAATTTTAAAATCCAACGTTGTGATATAATTGACTATTTCAAATCAAACCTATGTAATTCCCGAATTATTCATTTAGGCTAGTTTATATTTATTTCTGTTAATACCGTTCTGTAGGTGTATAGTTAGTAAGATTAAAATATAAATTTGTTGATTGATTTGCTTTGATTGATTTAATTTGTTTACATAAATATTGGTTTTCAATTTAAAACGATGTGTTTGATCATATTTAAAAGCATATGACAATTTATGTAAAACTTTATTTGATTAAATAACATAACGCTGGTGCGTGTGTCTGCGTGCCAAGCAATTTTTAAGGAAGACAAAAGGGAGAAGGAATCAATCGATTGACTTAAAATTTATAACAACCAATCAAAACTTCTTGGAATAAAATCTTAGTGTTTGTCAGCATTTTTACTCAAAAGTTGCTTGGTCAGGATAAAGGAAGTGGTTGAAAATGTTCATATAGGGATTAAGCAGCAATTATTTTTGGGAGGTTATGAAATTTATAGAAAATGTATTTTGAACCCAAATATGCCACTGGATTTGAAAAAATTGAACACATCGAAATCTTCACGCTGAATTCGAATAAGTCACTTAAATTGTACATCTTTGAAAAAAAAATTATTCCTGAAATGTTATTAAGTTTTAGAGTATTTGGTTTGAATCTGAATAGGTAATGTGCGTTGCCAAGTAAGTAGGGAATACTTGATTAATTAAAATGTTTCATTAACATTTTACCTGTTTAGAGACTTCTTAAGGGCTAACGGTACTTTTACAAATAGTATAATATAAATTGTAAATATTTTTCATAAAATTGCATGTTCTCACCTCAAAAAGGATAAACAAGCTGTAAAATACTGCACGTGTTACAGGTGCTGCAATCTGGTACTTATTAAATGTATTTCACAAATTCTATCAAAGCAGTGCTGCTCTCTGCTGGTTGAATTATATACTATATTTGTTACCGAATTACTAAATTTGTATGTAATCTATATTGTACTTATATTTGCAATGCAACTAATTCAACTTACTATTTGAAAGGGCACAAGAAACATTTTTTCGAAAATTTCACCATTAAAAGCTTGAAATGTGGTAAAACGAATTTCAACTTTTAACCACGTATCGCTACACGCAAAAGATGTAGAGAACTGAAATTTCGTACATAAATGTTTACCTTAGGCTTTAGAGGTACGCAAAAAAAGGTTTTCCAAAGTTATTCGCCAAAAGATTTCACAAAAGTAAAACGAACTTTACATTTTATCTTTACTTCTCTTCGTCCAAAAGGCAAAGAGATTTGAAAATTCGAAAACCTAATTACTTAAGCTTTAAAAATGTGCAAAAATTAAATTTCCAAACATCCACTTATAAAGGGTTAAATAGGTATATTTAAATTTATATTTTGTCTACATATATCTCCACATCAAAATTTATGAAAAATTAATAAGGAACTTAGTAACTGTGTTTTGGTACACAAACTAATCTTAAGCTCTGTACGTGTACAAAGAAAGTGTCTTCCAAAATTCCTCGTCGAATGATATGTTAAAATTTATTACGTTTTCCATTTGTAACTTTAATGTCATTAATTTGTTTATATCTATAATGGACAAAACGCTTTATCCTAGAACACGAAAATTTCAGTTTTGTAAAGTTTGTCAGTTCTTTATACGGAAGCGGCTTCACACACTGCATGAAACCTTTCCATTGTTACACAACGCTGGGCTGTGGCAAAGTTTAAAGCAAACTCAAACCATCATCAACTTTTTTTAAGTCAAGTGCAATATTACGGGCACTCACAATGCAGGCATTTGTATAAGAACTGAGTATTTTCTGGCGCTCTAGACTTACTGTAGTTTAAAACGAAAAAAATGTTTTAGTCGAATTTCACATTAATCAACTATAGGCCAAATGTTTAATTCTGGAAAAAACAATTATTTTTATTTTTTAAAAAAACATACCGTGACAAAATACACAGCTAATTAGTACTGTATTCCATATACAATAGTATAGTTAGAGAGGGACTATTTATTTGTAATGAAATAAAATTGCATGTATTTTTTTAATTATTCGTATTTAATAAAAGTATATATTTAATAAATGCCGCGATAGAGTTCCCTTTATTTGGCACACTGCCGACACCCTCACCGCTATTCAGTACTTAGCTTGACCCGGTCAGAAGAACACGTGCGTTTCACAGCTGCCCTTATTCTTTATTTCACAAAGTTCAAGGTTTCGTGAAAGCAAAAGTCGTTACAAAATTATTTATGCGAACCAATTATTTTTGTTGTTTTTGTGTTTAAATTATTTTGGTATTAATTTAAATAGTGATCATTGTACAAGTCTCATATTTAATAATGTTTTTTTTGTTACGTACTTAAACATTTTTAAAATTTTGTTTTCAGGACGAAATATAATAAATTTTTAAGTTGGAAATATTTTTTTAATGACGAATAAATTCAGGTAAATCATTTTTTTAGATTTAGAATATATATATATATATATATATATATATATATATATATATATATATACAGTCTATTCTAGTTAAATCTAAGTTATTAATGTAGGACCTTCAATAATATTAGTTTCGAGCATAATACAATTTGATTATTTAATTTTCAATGCACATTTTTAGTGTAGGTCTACTAAAGTACATTTTTATAAAACTAAACTGAATTTCAAATAAATAACTAAAGCTGTTTACACAAAATGCAATAATAACTTTAGAGACCACAATTAATGAATCACATTTATGTTATTTTTTTATATGAAAATAGATGAAAACTATTTTAGTGTAGTGCAATATTCCAGTTTATAGGGTCATTATGCCATGAACTGTAATTTCTTCTATATTTTGAAAAGTAAGCAAATAAAATACTTAGTACTTACTGATTATTCAAATTTATCCAGGAAGTGATTCGGGTGTAATCTTTACTGTAACGCTTATAATCACACTTTATATTTAGCCCAACAATTATAATCTTTCAAAAAGCTGTCGCAAGGACTTTCATGATTGAGAACAGAAAAACTCAGTGATGGTTTTTATTTAATGAAATAAAAATACTTGTATTTAGATACATTTATGTGTGCAAAGCTCTGCGCAGGTTCCTTTAAGGCAGTTTAATTTTAGAAACAATTCAGCAGTGATGGTTTCTCAAACAAAATTAACAGTTCATCGACAACCATTATTTGTCACAAAGCTTATAAATTTGTCTAGTTAGTAGCGTTACCGGGCTAGTTGTCACAAATAGATGGGGCTGGTTGTCTTGTCACATGTGACAACCTACCCCATAGATATTATTAAAAGGAAAAATGTTACTTAAGGATAGAGTAAAATAAGAAGATAAGAAAGATTTTATTTAAATACAAGCATTCTAAAAGGCAAATATTGTTAAGAAAACCTAAATAAAAACTGAAGGAATAAGGCATTAAAACATGAAAAGAAAAACGAAAACGGAAAGTGAATGTTCTGAAAGCGACGAAGATGAGGAGGAGAGTTTCTGTTTAATTTGCTTTGAACCATATTTGAAAAGCAGACTAAACCAACTATGGTTACAGTGCATGGATTGCAAACAAATGGGCTCACGAGAGATGTATAAATATGCCACGAATGCCACACTTCGTTTGCAAACATTGCTTTGCTTTCCCAGCAGCCTGGCTCATAGGTTTTAGAGTATCTCTGATTGTTTGATTGTTCGTAGTTTCTCCGCCTCGGTAATGTTCGCATCTCTGATTTGTTTTGTCAGTCTTCTCACCTCATTGTCCAATGTAATTTGTATCTCGTCCGCAAGTTCAAGCTGGATTTCGTCAGGTATATTCTCCACTGTTTCTACCTCGGACACTCTGACACGCGCGGAGCTCTCCATGCTCTTCCTCTCCTTGCTCACTGGAAGAGTTCTTTGTAAATCACTCTTCTTAAAGGAGTCCATGATGTCCTGTTCAACTGTACTTTCCCACGTGTAGTGTTCTGAGCCAAGTGGTAACCCCTCTCCTCGTGCGTCTGACCGCCTTCATAATTTTTGCGGTCGGCGCCGACCATCAGGCCTTCACCCGATCGGAATCGACGTTGGAATTCACCTTGCGGGCTTATTCACCTGGGGTATATCTAAAATTAAATAGCATATATTCATTCTTCATCAAAGAAGGACATAATAGTGCTTAGAGAGAGACAATAAGAAGAAATTAGAGACACCTAGCCCTCGAATACTCTAATTGCGTCAAGGTCGGAAAAAGGCCTAGTGCCCAATAGAAAGAAAAGAGAAAGGTGTTCACCCACGATAAGATGAAGAAAGGTGAAAACACCAGCTCAGGAACCCTTGGGGTTGCTAAGCCCCGTACTCACTAGATGTGAGCCCCTGAGGGAATTAATAAAATTACTATTATTAATAATAATAATATTGTTATTATTATTATTTTTTATTATTATTATTATTATTATTATTATTATTGTTTTTGTTGTTGTTATTACTATTATTATTAATTTTTTAAGGGAAAGGGTTTATATCCTTCGTGTGGATACTCCCTTGATGCTGCCAATACGGCTCTTATCATCTAAGTGTATACCGACTAAAACCCCTGCTTTCTCATATGCAGCACTCCACCCTGGTACCGCTTTCGCATTACTTCAGGGGAATACTTATTCTATAGACTTCTTAGGCTCAGGAAAGGAATTATTTCCCAAAATATCATGACGATTTTTGTTTAATCTATAAAAACAATTCTTACACTTTACATACTTTTATCTTCAAATTTATAAAGAAATTATTTTATTAAAATACAAATCTACTTTCTGTTGTATTTATTAAGGATTATTACTTTCTTAGTACAAATCCTTAATTATTTCATGATTTACATAATACATATAGAGAATAAGAGCCAGTGATAAAAAATGTTTGTTAATGTATGTTATAACATAAAAATAGTTTTCAAATTGTGAAAAGTGTAATGGAAATTAAATTAATATAGTTTAATATTTTTTACTATTGAACATATCAATATATATATATATATATATATATGTATATATATATATATATATACTATTAAATAAGTCCTATGTAATATATTATTTCTAATTATATATATATATATATATATATATATATATATATATATATATATAATTAGAAATAATATATTATATAGGACTTATTTAATATATATATATATATATATATATATATATATATATATATATATATATATATACTATTAAATAAGTCCTATATAATATATTATTTCTAATTATATATATAAATATATATATATATATATATATATAATATGGCCTCTCAGAATTAAAGCCAATCTTTCACTTACTGTTAACCTTTTCCTTACGGATCGACCATTAGTAATATTTTACTAAAGATAAGTTTATTCACTCATATGAAAATAGCTTTTTGTATTTCTCGGTTTCCGTTTAACTAATTTCCTTTAACAGCACTGTAATCATATTGTTTCATATATATATATATATATATATATATATATATATATATATATATATATTAGTCAGTAAATTTAAATAAGAACAAATTAATTCAAAAATGTTTTTAGAGTGACTAAGATGTACTGAAATTAAAAGAATGACAATAATAGATCAATTACATTTTAAAATAATAAATATAATCATATAATATTTAATCAAGACATTTTTAAATATTTGCACTATTGCTGATATGTAATGACAATAACATCACATCAGATATGTATTACTCACATATGATCAGTTCGAATCTAGACGTTAAAAAAAGTCACACTAAAATTATTTGATTTACTCAATCGATATAAAAGTTTTTTAATTATATGCCAAAAAAATCCATGTATTAAAAAAATATTTAACAATATAGAATTATTAGGAAAAATAATAAATCTTTTATAAAACATGTGTAACATTGTTTTAGGTGGGGACAAATCATTCGTTTTCAATTTGAAAGTTTTCTATTGTAAAATGTTTGGTTTTACAAATTTGCTTTAAGTGAATTGCATTTAAATTTTAAAATCCAACGTTGTAATATAGTTGACTATTTCAAATCGAACGTATTTAATTCCCGAATTATTTATTTAAGTTATTTTATATTAATGTTTTTAATAACGTTCTGTAGGTATATAGTTTGTAAGATTAAAATATAAACTTGTTGATTGATTTGCTTGATTGATTTCATTTGTTTACATAAATCTTGGTTTACAATTTAAAACGATGAATTTTATAGAATGTTTGAACATAATTAAAAACATGTGACAATTTATGTATACATTTTATTTGTTTAAAGGTGCGCTAGTGCGTGTGTCAACGAAAAGCAATTTGTAAGGACGATAAAAAACAGAGAAGGAATCAATCGATTGACGTAAAATTTATAAAACAAATCAAAACTTCTTGGAATAGAACCTTAATGTTTCACACACAAGCCATGAATTTTTGTGATAACTATTCATAATGACCAAGATGTATTCCGGTGTAGGCGAGAAAACTGACACTACCTAAAAGTGTAGCCTAACCATAGCGAGACGAAAATCAGAAATGCCGACCTAAATTTAAAATGTTGTATTTAAAATGTTGTATAAATTTAAAATGTATATTGTTAAGTTTGATATGTCCAAGCTTTTAAGCTTGGACATAGCAAACTTAACAATGATATTACGGGAAAAATGACGATATATCAGAAATATATTGAAATTATTTGGAAAACATTATCCCCGATACATGTGTAATCAAAATTTTACTATTTTTTCTCGGAAGTATTTCTGTAAATATCCATAACTGTTATAAACAATATAAAACATAACCTTTTGACTATACAAAGGCGTTTGGATCATGTTAACGCGGATTATATTTTATAGCCATTTATAGAAACCCATGTAAATGGTAGACTAACCCCAAGCTTGATATACAGAGCCTGTAAACTAGCCTTGGACTAACATAGCGAGTCGGAAAACAACAATGCCGACCTACATTTAAAATCTTGTATTTCAAAAACCATTAAGCCTTGGTATTTCAAACTTTACAACAACGTTAATTAAACATTGAAAATATATCTGAGGTATTTTAAAAATATTTGGAATTAATTTACCCCTTATATATATGGAACTAAATTTTACTATTCTTTTCGGAATTATTTTTGAAAATATTCATTACTGTTAAAAACGATATGAAAACAAATTCATTTGACTATACAAAGGCTTTTGGGTCATATTAATCAGTTGAGCGGTTTATATTTTATAGCGTTTAATAGAAACTCAGGTAAAATGTAACTTAACCATAGATAGTCAGAAACCAGTAATACCGACCTACATTTAAAATCTCGTTTTTCCAAAACCAATTATCCTAGGCATTTAAACTTTACTACGACGTTAACGAAATATTGATGATATTTACTAAATAATTTGAAATTATTTGGAATACATTATCCCGGATATAAAAATAAAAAATCCCGGATAAAAAAATCCCGGTAATAAAAATTTTATAGAATTAAAACGATAGACGAACATAATCATTTGACTAAACAAACGCTTTTCAATCATGTTAATCGGTTAAGAGTTTTATATTTTATAGCGGTTAATAGAAACCCGTGTAAAATGTAGAAATCTTTACGACCATAATAATTACGAACACAGCGAGTCGGAAACCAACAATACCGTCAAACATTTAAAATCTCATATTTCAAAAACCATTAAGCCTAGACATTTCCAACTTTACAATGACGTTAACGAAACACAGACGATATATCAGAAATATTTTGAAACAATTTGGAGTAAATTATACCGGATATATCTGTATGTAATTTTTCAAATGTGTTAATATTGTAAAACTTATTTTTATTTGAATAAAGGTATGTGGCTAAAAATTAAATAACTGTCATACGAAGCAGTAATAAAAATCTGAGTATATATGATTTATCCAATCCTGCTGTCTTATTAACAATATAAAGTCACTTTTAAACGATTATGCTGGAATAAAGAAAAATTATATTCATTAAATATTATGTAGGCCCTATAGTATTTTGCAAGCGTTAACATAAAAATACTTTTATAAATTTACAAAACTATTGACGCTATTTCATAAAATACAAAATTATTTTTGTTGCATTAACTGAGATTTATTACTAAATTATTGAGACAACCATGAAGTAAAATTACATAAGTAGCCTAATAAATAATTTTAAAAATCAGATTATCTTCAACCATCCACTGACTATATGTTTCTGTGAACACTTGAGAACATTAAACAATATTTTTGTAAGATTTTTAGAAATATAAACGAATTTAAAAACTCTTATTCATTTACAGTAGAATGTATTAACAAAGTTATATTCTAAATGTATTTAACTAAAGAAAACCATTTAACAAACTGATACATAAGATTTATCAGTCTCAATATTATATCAGCAATAATATTGGTTGTTTGTGATACGGTTTAGTATACTGGTGAACTCATGTAATACTTTCACAACTTTACAAAAATTAATGAAGCTATTTACGAAAACACTGAATTATAGAAGAAGATATTTTAAAAACAAATTAAACACAATGTTCATTAATTTCGATTGTTATTTTTTTTTTTTTTTTTTTTTTTTTTTTTTTAAGGGAGGAAAGACTTTATGTCCTGAGTGTGGGACTCCCCTTGATGCTGGCAATGCGGCTCTTATCATATAAGGGTTTACCCACTAAAACCCCGCTCTCACCTAGCAGCACTTATCCCCGGGACCGCTTTCGCACTACATCAGGGTGGTACCTATTCTATAGGCTCCTCACGCTCCAATCATCTCTATCTCTGTATCCAGCCTTCCTCCTTTTACTGTCTCCATATAATTCGAGATGGCATCCCATTCCTTTTCTGATATTTACATCTTCTCCACTATATTTTCTGCAGAACGTTCTCCAGTGATTCAACTAAGGTCTTCGCGTTACACTTGAAAGCGTTCACATTCGAAGAAGGTGTGCTTGGCATCATCTTTCTTGTTTTTAAAGAACAGACTGTACTCAGAAGTAACTTTTCCCATCTTGTGTATGTATACTGGGAAGTATCCGTGGCTTGTATAAACTGGGTAATATAAAAATATACCTCCTTATGTTTGCGATCCATCCTGTCTCTTATATTTCTGACCAAATAAGCAGTCCAGCGCCCCTTGCTTTCAATTTCTCAGCGGTTCTGCCACGTAAGATTGTGTCAACTCTTGCTCTTTTTGAGACTTGTTCTGAACTCATCATTGTACTGACCTTAAAGATGGTCTTTCGTTCTGCCGCCATTAGATCTGTGGATTAACATCTGCCACGACGAACACCGCAGCATCTGATACTGTGCGATAAGAACTCGCAATTCTCATTACCATTCTTTTCTGAACAGCAACTAGCCAATTTCAATACTTCGGCACCTACAACGCATCCGCCTAGTTTAATAACATTGTTTGTAGCGTGGACATCAGAAGTTGTCGCTTGCACGCTCTTAGGCCGCCTATGTTTGCCATGAGTCTACTAAGTGATGCAACTTTCTCTGTGGCACTATCGCACGTAGCTCTGATATGTTCCCCAAAACTTAACTTGTTGTCAAACGTGACCTAATGTATTCTATCCCATAATTATTTTTTCCGGTAACTGTCATCGCCTAAATAATATAGCAACCGAGTTACACAATCTGGACTTACTTTAAAACATCGAAAAACATCCAAAATAATTTTCAAACGTCTCTCCTGGTTTTCATACAGCCTGCTCCTGCTAGCAAGTACATTATTTTCCTGCCAACCAATCTCTCTTCTGATTGGTTAACAGTGCTCACATATCTCGGGAGTAGTGTATAATGACAGTTCAGCGAGACAGTCATTAGGAATCCCCAGGTCATTAAGAAAATGTAAACAAGACTGGCGCCAGTCTTAGGGAACCCAGTCACTCGAGGTCACTGGATTACAACATGTAAACAAACATGACGACACACACACACACACACACACACACACACACACATATGTAAACAAGGATCCCGCTCAGTAAAAGACGATGTGCTGTTATTACGCGCTCTACTGAAAATGAAACAGGCTAGAAGGAAACATTTTTTTTTTTGACCGGTCATTAAGAAATGTAAACAAGACTGGCGCCAGTCTGTCATTAGGGAACCCTGGTCATTCGAGGTCACCGGATTACAAAATGTAAACAAACATGACGACAAACACACACACACACACACACACACACACACATATATATATATATATATATATATATATATATATATATATATATATATATACAAACTCTCATGTAAACAGGGATATAGTAGTACTTCAGGTAGACGGTCATTAGGGAATCCCGGTCATTAAGAAATGTAAACAAGACTGGGAACGGCGTCTTTCAGCGTTGTGACAGTTCAGGGCATTTCTTATAGTGAAAGATAAGAGATAAAATGGGGATTAAGTAAACAAGGTTAGCGTGCATTAAAATAAAATATTATTACGTATAACCCGCAGCATGCGCCGATAAATATTGAATAAATAGAGATACATAAACCGTAGTTATTAGTAGAAACAATGGAACCGCTGTTTAAGCATCAATTCACATGCGTCGTGGCGGGGCCGTCCGGATGCGGAAAATCGCAGTTTGTTATAAAATTTTTAAAGAACATGTCTGAGTTATGCAATGTAGAATTTAAAAATATTTATTGGCACTACGCAGTATGGCAGCCGTCATTAAATATCAGTAATATTCCGATAATATTCCAAGAAGGCCTACCCGACATGAATTCTGTTGATCCTTCATCACCGAATCTTATAATAATAGACGATTTAATGCGAGAATCCAACGCTAGTGTTGTCGATATATTTACCAAAGGAAGTCACCATCGAAATATTAGCGTGTTTTTATTACGCAAAACTTATTTCATCAAGGCAAAGGGCAGAGAGATATTTCCCTCAACGCTCAGTATATTGTTTATTTCAAAACCCGCGTGATAGAGTCAAATCAGGCACCTGGCGCAACAAGTTCATCCATAAAACCCAAAATTTGTACAAGAAGCGTACACCGACGCGACGCGAGAGCCTCACGGATATCTGTTTTTGATATGAAACAGTCAACATCGGAAGACCTGAGAATTAGAACTTGTATATTTCCGACGGAAAATATAATTTTGTGTACGTTGCTAAAAATAAATAAATAAAATTTTAAGACGTATTGAATGCGATATCATTTGCCAACATGTCCCGCTCAGTAAAAGACGATGCGCTGTTACTACGCGCTCTACTGAAAATGAAACAGGCTAGAAGGAAACATTTTTTGAAATCAGCCGACGTTAATTTAATTCAAACTATATGCGAGTGTGCATATAACGTGTTAAAAGGAAACGTCCCGATATCGAGACCTCAGAAGTGTAAATTGTCGCGGTATAAGCACATCCTTAGAAAACTAGTAAAGAAAGGTAACAATTGGAAGAAAAGAAGCATATAATTATTCAAAAAGGAGGAAGTTTATTTCCGTTATTAATTACTCCTGTGTTGAGCACTGTATTACAACATTTGCTGAAATAAAATGGAGCACGCGAAGAAAATGGTGATATTACCGCAAGACTTTGTACAGAGACTACAGGAAAACGAAAATGCGGGTGTAGTGGGCAATCTTGATAACGAAATGAAAGAAATATTATACAATTCAAATCTAAACGATCGTGAAAAATGGTTAAAGTACCAACAAGTGTTACAACGCTATCTTCATTTTACCGAGGAGCGGAGAAAACCTATAGAACTCACTGTAAATGAGAAAAGTAGTGATAAAAGTAATCAAGATTTTGGAATAACCGACCAAACTGAAATTTTGGAATCAATTCCGAAAACGTTTAGGAAGAATGCTGAAAATCTTTTAAAGCGTATTTCCCAGGACAGTTCGATAAAATGGGACACTAGGCGTTGTTAGCGTAGACGGTATCGAAATTCCTGGGTCGAATATAGTGGATCTATTTAACGATGTATTAAGACCTAGAAAAACTATGAATCCTCCAGGCTGGAATCAGTTTATAAATGCTTTAAAAAGAAATAATGTCCCCAGAAGTTATATAGGGAACCCGGAAGTTCGTGATTTGTTGGATCAAAAAGATATAAAATTAACAGGCGCAAAAAGTCGAGACCCAATGTATTATAGACCGCAGTACAAACAACCCGAAACTCCGCCGTCCACCCCCAGAATTAAAAAACCGTTGTCACCTCGTTCAAAGGCACCAATAAAGTGGGATACGTTTTCCCATAACATGGAAAAAGCCCTTCGCAAGATATACTACAATCAGTCCCACCCTGCCGGTTTTTCTTGAGCCAGAGGTGTGATACAAGTTTTGAAACACAAGTACAAGCCTAATAAAATCAAAGAATGGTTACAATCACAAGATACGTATACCCTTCATAACCAAGTTAGAAAAAAATCCTCAGAAATAAATATATCGTAAACAACATCGACCGGCTATGGCAAGCCGACCTGAATGATATGCGCGGGATAGCAAAATATAACGACGGAATGAATTATATACTAACAGTTATCGATCTATTCAGTAAATACGCATTTGCAGAACCGTTAAAAAATAAAACCGGTACTTCGGTGAGGAAGCGTTTGAGAATATTTTTAAAACTTCTAAAAGGAAACCGCAATGTATACAAACAGATAAAGGAACGGAATTTACTTCGAAAATTGTTCAAAAATATTTTCAAGAGAATGGCATAACTTACTCGACAACACGGAACCCCGACGTGAAAGCGACAGTGGTTGAACGGTTTAATAGAACACTCAAAACTAGAATGTGGCGCTACCTAACTTATAAAAATACTTACAGATACATCGATGTTCTCAAAGATTTAATAAAAGCCTATAATAACGCGAAACATTCGACGATTAAAATGGCTCCTAGTAAGGTGAACGAATCTAATATTTTACAAGTATGGAGTAATATATACAGAAAAGTACACCTACTGTTACACCGAAATTTAAAATCGGGGAAATTGTCAGAATCGTAATGGAAAAGGGTTATTTCGAAAAAAGGGTATTAATCGAAGTGGAGTGAAGAGTTGTTTAAAATTAAAAAGGTTGTAAAGCGTCCGCGACCTCTGTATGAACTAGAAGATTTGAAGGGTGAAACTGTAGAAGGAACATTTTACGAACCAGAACTTCAAAAAATTACAGTTAGTCAAAATAAATTATATAAAATAGATAAAATAATCGATACGAAAGGAAAAGGACGTAGTATGAAGGTACTCGTTAAATGGAAAGGATATCCGCCATCCTTTAATTCCTGGATTTCAGCATCAAGTCTTGTGAATATTAAAAATGAACAACACTTCATTTTACTTAACTCTGCCGAGTAACAGTTCAATGTCGTATTTCTCGTCAAATACTACAACAAATTATACAACACAACTACCGAAACAAATCAATCTAAAAGGAGAATGGGAAGTTGGGGTTGTTGAAATGCATTACCCGTGTACTTTCCTGACAGTCACAGAAGGGAATAACCATATCTTTATATACACCCACGACAAAGAAAAAGATATACACGTTTTGAAAGTTACGAAATTGGAACCGTCCACCTACAATACGGTGGAAACATTTATAGGAGCTCTTAATAAAAATTCGGTTATAGAAAGGTGTATACGATTCGAATATTACCAGAAAACACACCACGTTACTATCAACCCCATTATAAACGACGTTGTAAACATCGAATTTTCGCCTAAATTGGCGCTACAATTAGGCTTTGAACCATATAAAAATAACGGACTATTAGGCGAAACGTCCTTTAGACCGTGTAATGTACGATTGGGTGTTCCGCCTCAAATGTATGTTTATTGTGACGTCATCGAACCGCAACTAATTGGCGACATAGTAGCGCCTTTGCTTAGAATAATTAATGTCGATACGACTAATTACAATTACGGATCATACAAAACATTTACGTTTTCCAAAATACATTACGTACCTGTGATGCGTACACATTTTGAAAACTTAGAAATACATATAAGATACGAATTCGGAAATCCAATACCATTCACTTTCGGAACGTCGTGTGTTAAACTATATTTTCGAATGAAACAAAATGAAACGAATTAATTTGGAAGATCCGTATTTATCGTATTATAAAAACCAGTTGGGTACCGGAGTCAGCGCGGTATACAGTGGGACACCGTACCAAAGAGGTCATGGAATAGGTAGTTTTTAGGCGGCTTATTTCGGACCGTCACGCCGTTGATTAAATCAGGAATGAAGACGTTGGGTAAAGAAGCCTTAAAATCTGAAATCGGAATGCTGTCGGATATTGTCCGTACAGGGGATCCTAAAGACGCTTTCCAATGGGGAATGAAAGAACTTACAGGCAACCTAAAACGGAAAGCAGACTTGAAAATTGATTCCCTCATGTCTGGGAGTGGGTATAAAACGAAACGTAAAGCCGTAACGATTCAGTCACTCAACAAACTCCTTAGGAAGCAGGTTTCAAAGAAAACTATTAAGAAATCGAGAAAAAAATAAAAAAATAAGTTATCAAAAGCAGACATCTTTAATTAACAATGGCTTTTCTTCATAACCAGTCATGCGAGTGCGTAAAGTCCGAATTAGACTTATTCTCTCTGCCACCAACGCAGACTAGCATAGAAAATGGGGAATGGATAGAGTACAAGCCTTTATCTTCGCTTACCGATGACGCGCCTATAGAATTTGTAGTACCCGGACAGGGAGACGAGTACTTAGATCTATCGCACACTATGCTTAACATTAAAGCAAGTATCGTGAAGACTGGTGGGGAAATTTGGAGACAGCAGATAAAGTTGGGCCGGTAAATAATTGGATGCACTCGTTATTTAGCCAAATAGACGTATATTTAAATCAAAAACTGGTTTCACCACCGGGAACACCTACCCTTATCGCTGTTATATAGAATCTCTTTTAAACTATGGACCCGCAGCTAAAAATCTCACCTCACGTCGTGTCTCTGGTACACGGATACTAGCGGACACATGGACGATACGGCGGACGCTAATTCAGGTCTTGTAAAACGGAGGCAATTTACGATAGACAATAAACCCGTTGATATGTTGGGGCACATACACGCGGATATCTTCAACCAAGAAAAATTTCTTTTAATCGGTGTAGAGTTACGTATACGTTTAGTGCGTTCGAGAGACTCTTACAGTCTAATGTCAAGCACTTCAGGGTACCAGGTTCATATTCAAGAGTCTAATTCATACGTGCGACGAATGAAAATTAACCCGTCAGTATTACTAGCTCATAGTGAAACATTATTACACGGTACCGCAAAATACCCAGTTACAAAAGTAGAAGTTAAGGCTCTTACAATCCCTACAGGTGTCAAGGAAAACACTAGACAACTTGTTTTTAGGTCAGTTACCGAAACGAGTAATTGTGGGCTTTGTCAGCAATAAAGCGTTCAATGGAGACTTTACAACAAACCCGTTCAACTTCCAGCACTACAAAGTTAATTTCTTTTCACTCTACGTCGACGGGCATCAGTTGCCCTCAAAACCGCTACAGCCCGATTATACCACAAATAATTTATATATACACGCTTACAATACATTGTTTTGCGGGACAGGAATACATTTTATGAATGAAGGTAACGAGATTAGTAGAAGCACTTACCTAACGGTAACTGTTTGATGGCCTTCGATTTAACACCTGATCTTTGGGCAAACACAATGTCACACTGGAATTTAATACGTCACGGAAGTTTAAGAATCGAATTGAGATTTGAAGAAACAATAACTGAAACAATAAACTGTATCGTATACGGAGAGTTTGACAACGTGATCGAAATCGATAGGAATAGAAACGTAATCGTGGACTTTGGAAGATAGATACGATATATAAACAGAGTGCTCTCTTTCAACCGTTTTAGTGTAAGTAGCGGGTGTGTGAGTGGTTAGACTAAAAAAATGGGTGCAGTTGCAGATTTTCAAGGCTTTCGAGACACCTCGGGATCTTACATAATAAAAGAGTTTGCCGTTATGTCTGTTAACAGCAAGTGGTTGCAGCACTGGATCGTCGGTCCACCTTACGAGTTTTCTAATTTAACGAAAAATAAAAAAAAAAGAATGTAGTTGGTTGACTCACAATTATCACGGTATAAAATGGGACGACGGTTCAATAAGTTACGGATCGTTTACTATATTAAAAGACTTGAAATTAATATGCGAAGAAATTACTACCGTCTACGCAAAGGGTAAAGAAAAGTGTTTGTTCCTAGAGAACTTGTTATGTATAAGAATTATAAATTTAGAAGAATTGGAATGCCCATCACTTAAAGTGTTGAATTCAAAGGCGGATGTCACCCGTTGTTTTTATCTTATGAAGTGTAAGAGATTTGCATGCGCGTTGAGTAATGTTCACGTGCTGAATAATTGGTTTCACGAAGATGAATGCGGATCAGATCCACAATTGTCTAGCCGCCTGCCTGTGCCTCACTACGGGTTTATGCAGCGGATCAGTTGCCGATGTATGTTGGGACGCCTAGTTGTATCGTTATAAACACAGACCCTCACACCAAACCTGGGCGCCATTGGGTGGCCGTTTATATTAGCAGCAACAGAGAGTTGGAATATTTTGATAGTTACGGAAATCTACTGACAAGACTGTCACATTTTTCCTTCATAAAAAAATTCACTCACACGTAAATTTAATTCAACGCAATTACAAGGATTAACGTCTACAGTGTGCGGCCAGTATTACGTTATGTTTTATATTTTAAATCCTTTGGTGTGCCGCTTGAAGATTTTTATCTCTGTTTTCATACAGCACATACGACAACGATTTAAAAATTTGCTGTTTATTTAATAATACTTTTGGAAAGTACAACATGTGGTCAAGTATGACTCAGCAGTGTTGCAGTCAAAGATAAGAGTTCACGCATGCGCGTTGTCATTATGTTACCGGTATATAAACACAGGTTCTATAGAGCCTCATTCTCAGTTTCGAATACAATGGAGACCATATCGCATAAAAGACGTACTCCGTACGAAAGAAGCAAGAAGAGTAAGTGTAATAAAATTTACTTGTGGACAAAGTAGACACTACTAATACCGTCGAAAGAAAAGGACCAACAGATGTTTGTCACCTCTACTCTTAAATACTTGGTATTCTTTGAATAAGAGTCAAACGAAATCAACTACAATTGGATTAGATATTGACAGCATGTGTGAACCGAGATTGCAAATACGAAAATCGGACTCAAACAGCGGGATATGTCTAAATATTAACGAATGGAACGCTTTACTACAAAAATACGAATATATTTCCAACTTTTTTGAAGGAAGCAAACAGAACTTCGAAAATTTCGATTTAGATAAACACCAAGTTGTTTTCCAAATGATTTACGGCAAGAGATCTATTGTAATCCGTGAACTACTTTGTATGCAGCCTCACCTTTACCTACCAGACACGTTGGTTATACAGGAGCCTACATGGAAGGGGATACTACAGATGTCGAGCTGTATCTCCTGTTATTTTTACTTGTGTTCTCTGAGATCGTCGCCAGCCTATAACTACTTTCAAGATATCAAGAATAAAGTTGTGTGTTATTTATTAGCAAACGTGCCAAGTGACTCAACGAACGACGATACCGTAATAAAAAACTATGTAATAAAATATTTAGAAGGAATGGATGTGAGTGATTGTAAAATTGAATCTAATCAAATAGAGCAAGACTTGCTTTTATCTGAAATTAAAATTTTGTGCATCAATATCTTTTTGAATTACTTTAAGATATATCTGTTTTATAAAGAAATTAATGAATGAATTTTAAATAACCTTAAAATGTAAAAAAAGATTATTAATTATTGTAAATATATATATCTGTGTTCGGAATTTTGTTGTTATTATTTGAAATCCTTTAAAATCGAATATTAGGATGATGGAAAAATGAAAGAATTATTCATAACATAAGGTTTATTATACATTTTTAAACCGTTTTCTTGGTGGTGGGCCGTCGTCGTCGTCTTTCTCGTCGTCGTCACCTGCTACTCTAATCGTGTACCCACTCACCAAGGCAACAAAAATGTTTCTACATTCGTCATACAAGTCCATTGTTATGACTAACGTATTTTCTTCCCGATTCCCCCTCTCCTCCTCATCCAGCACATCCTCTTCGTCGCTGGATATGCTTATAATATCCTCCTCCGCCTCTTCTTCTTCTTCTTCTTCTTCCTCCTCCTCCTCCTCCTCCTCCTCCTCCTCTTCTTCTTCCTCGTCATCGGAAATGATGATGACATCCTCATCTGCGGACGACGACGAGAAGGACATCAAGCGTTGCCTCCTCTCATCATGCATGTACTCCTCCTCCTCCTGGAACAGTAAACATGGTTAATCGATAATATGACATTTAACATTAAGCAACAAACGTAGACTAATACCGTTGTGGTACACTTACGCATTCTGTTTCTTCGTCCCCGTCTACGTTTGTGGGAACTTCTACTACGAGATTTTCAAATAGCTCGTGGTCTTCCTCCCACAAATTTTCGCCTGCAGACGCAAGATTCTCGAAAATGTTCATGTCCTCTTCCCACCAATTGGCCATCCTAGAAAGTAGTCTGTATTAGTATTTGAACCGTCCAGATATCCCACGTGTGAACCTTAAGTTATAAATAGCTACCGTTCTGCCATAATTCATGTTGCCCAGGGAGCACCGCGAGAGGCGGTAGCTTTCACTCCCCGCCTAACCTAACATGCATTATAACTAACGTAATTTAAAAATACAAACTACATATTTCATTTTATCCTATTTTATATCTATTTACATTACGTACATCTACATTGCTACATACTACATTAATACAGCTATATATATATTATCTTATATCTATTATACAACATCTAAAAGCAAGTTCTGGGGCGTGCACACGATGATGTAACTAAAGTACTACAGTTTATTACACAACTTAATATTATTTTATGTCCTCATTTTAATCCACACTTTTAAATCCTATAAATACCAAAGTCTAAAGTTTAAGTCACCGACCTTCGTGTAAAGCAACACGCTATTATTACTTTCACTTTTACATACACTAACACAACACTTTGTATAGAATGTCTAGTTTAACAGCATTTTAAACAATATAGTAGATCCTGTATAGTATACGTGTGTAGCAATTTTAAGACAAAAAAGGATTCTCCTACCGCTACGAGACTCACAAGAGCTCTAGCACAAGCGAGGTTTTTTGAAACCGTAGGGTACAGTATTATACTCCTCGATTCTTCTTCGTTTTGTGTACACAGTTCTATATATTTTTGTTTCAGGACGACTTACAACGTTACAGTGCCTATTTCTATAAATTTTGTTTGGATTATTTACAACTATTTCCTAGGTGTGTTTTCGATTACCATTGACTTTAAAGCCTTGAAATTTATAATTTGGGAGTTTTTAAAATTTAATGTGATGCCTTTGACTTTACATACTGTTTTAAAATTTTCTTCACCTCTAACTCGTACCCTGTATGCATAATTTTTGTCCCGCCGCTGACGAAAGTGTCTATGTACGATCAGGGTCCGTATTCTTCTACTTCGTCTGTTAGGTCGCCCAAATAGTCTCCTGTATACAACTCTACATCTTGAGGTCTCTGTGTAAATATTATAGAATCGGTGTCAAAGTACAGGCCTCTGCCCTCAAGCACCTTTAGATACGAGTAGAGCTTAAAACGCGCGATCGCTGTCACAAATGCCGCAATTACAACGTTCGACCTTGATGACGGGGTAATGGCCTCTTCGTTATACTCCCAGTTAACCAACATGACATCATCATTTATGGGGAGTATATCTTTTGTAATTACCCCTGGATTAGAGAGAGTGGACACCAATTCTTCTCTTGTTTTAATAAACTTTGTTTGTTGTAAATTGTCGCGCTGACCAAACTTCCCCAAAAGCTGTTTAACATTAGTGTGGCAAGTGCCCTAAGTCCGGGATTTTTCGTAATGTTACAACTTTCTAGCTGAACCCCTCGTGTTCATAAAACTTTTTAAGTAACGGGTTTTCTCTTCTTCTGTATCGCACCAATTAGGCCAACCAGACGCTTCCTGTTTCATCTTCAAAAATTTATTTATATACTGAACGAATAATCCTCAATTTTTTCCGTTATATTTAGTAGTTTTACATTTCCATACTTCGTGTATTTGAATTACTTTGTATCATTTTTCAATTGCTTTTGTAATTTCTTCAACAACCCATGTTCCTGTTAGACACCGTTGTTCTTGCGTATGGTTGCATTCATTTTCATTGTGGTTCTCTACGCAAGTTCTGCATAGTGGGAAATACAGCTTATTATGAATTTTGTACGGCAAGACCGGATGATACAGGTTTGAAGGCGGCGAGATCGTTATTTTAGCCAAACCTGCAACTCCGTCCAAACTTTGCGGGCAATCGTCCCCGAAAACAATTTCAGGGTGCCCGACAGGAAATATACCGTATTTACACACCCAGGGATACAGGCTACATACTTCTAGATATTTTATAATTTCATCGTTTTTCAAATCAGCCTCATGATATAATTTTATCGCATTGGTCCGTCCTCCATAAAAAGCATTTCGGGGCCTAGTGGTTCAGACGTTGTCCCCATTGTCCTTGTCAAAAACGTTTTTATTTCCGGTCATTCTAATTTTTAATATTGAAACAACATTCCACATTTCAATCACTTTGTAGCCGTAACTTTCAAGTGTATGTTTTTACGTTGCGTCCTTTCATATCGTAATGCCATCGTTTCGTCGGGGTTGTTGTGTATGGGAGAGTCTCTATTTTTGTAGCATAGAGGGCAGCCGTGGTAAAAACACCCGTTGAATTCGAACACGATTTTTCGTTATCTTTTCAAAATAGCCATCGACTCTATATTTTTGGATTCGTTTCTCTCTTCCGTTACCCGCGTGTTGAATGGAGATACCCCGTTCGTGTTCTTCCCAAGATAGCCAAGAGATTGCGAAATACGACTGTTTGTCGCCCAATCTGTACCAACCTGCCGGTATAATACCTATCGTTTTTTCTGCCAGGAAAAGTTTTCGAAATGTTTTCATACATGCACTAGCGATCGTCACGTTCTCTGCGAAGGGGTCGATTTGACTTTCTTTAAAAACATTTCTCTGAACTTCAAACACGCTGCTTTTAAAATTATTACATCTTGGGTGCAATATTTCTCCAATTCTTTTGTAAATTGAAAATAGTGTTCTTGGTTTTTCGTTTTCATACCACTCCATGAATATTTTTCGATCTTCTGCTTTCATCTGGTCCTGCCCATACGTTGACGGGGTGGTAGTTCAGCATTATACTCCCAATTTTCTGCTGTGTTGAAGAAATGGGGAAGTACTCTTTACTTTGTACATGTAAATTAAACATTTTGGGTAGCGCGCTTAGTCGAACGTTGAAAAAGTTAAACGAATCAATTAATTTTATATTTCCATACTGTATCATCTGTATTTTTGAGCCGGTCATTATTACTTCGGGTGTCCATTTCAATATTTCCGTCATGTATTTCAGGACGAATTGTCCGTCATAGGCTTTCATGTTGTGGGCGAATAGAATTATTTTTGAAAAAGCGTTCCTCGGCAATGTTACGTACTACATAAAGTGTTTCAACATGTGTTCTCCTTTGAAGATGTGGTGTTTCAATCCACAAGTTGAGCACATCTCGTTATTTGTATTAATACAGCTGTGGCAAGCTTGTTGAGCAACACAGCAGTTCGGTGTGTGTTCATAAGTGTTACCTCGGGATTGAAAACACGTATCTTCCTTGCACTCGAAATCGAAAAATAAGTATAGAAATGTGTTCTTAGCCTGAGACTTTTGACTTTTGTTATCTTTTGCATAAAACAAAGATGGCCTGAAGGTTTGTAACTTAAACACACGGTACAGTACACCTCGTTGCACACGTGTTTGTGTTTCCTATTTAAAAGTGAATATGTTTTGTTACAGTTGGAACACCATTTCATTACATCACAGGTAGATCTAGTTTTTCCGGGGTTAGTTTCGCTATGTTTGTCAAAACACTCACGGCTGACGAAGAACCTGTTACAGCTATTGCATTTTATTTTTCAACATTAGAACAGATAGGTGCGTGTAAGCAGGATGGGCACTTTAGAGGGCACTTGTGTGCTTCTTAATTGCTGTATGCGGCTTTACAATTTCGGCAATAATATGCAGTCGTGAATGCTGCGGTTATTGATGCGATTACATTGAAGTGGCCGTCACCGTAATTAGATCTAAATTGGTTCTACCAGCCGGACCCTCAAACATTGTTTCACGGCCACGTCTATCGGTGAAAACGGTAATTGTGAAAGTGTTGAGGTAGTTTTGAAACAGCCTAATTTCCTCGATTCCGGCTCCGCGCGTTAAGTCTACTCCAGCGGATTCGCATAATCGTATAGCCTCTGTTTTCTGTATAGAACGATATCCACCTCTTATTTCATTATATATTTTCATTTTTTCTTCACTTTCGTTTCTACTAACTTAGGCTAGTGCTACAACTAATGCACGGCTCAAACAAAGATTATCTCTTTCAATCCTTATAACAATTATGCCCTTCTTTTTTTTTCGACAGAAATCAGAAAACGATGATGTGTAATCGACTCTCCCCTGCCGCGAGCTCCACCGCGCGGCATTTCTACATGGACACATTTCACGTGCATGGGTCCGTCAATAAAAAATTGGTCGTTGCTTTGTATTACGTTTTCAATTGTTTGGAGGATTATTTCGGAATTTAATTGACCGGCTTTTCGGATGCTAACCCCGATCGGTTTTTGCTCAGGCTTTCCGGAATTACTTACAGTAAGGCCAACTTTATCTTCGATATTTATGCTGGATTTAGGAAATCAATTAGTGAATCGAACATTTCTTTCAGCCATTCCGTTACGTTTTCGCCTTCGGTTATGTCTCTAAATTTGAGGGTTATTTCATTTACATTTGTGTTAAATTTGGAGTACGATTTTTGAACGTTACTGATTATTTCAAAAGGTTCTGAACCTTCACCAGCTTGTATATCGCGGCTACAGTGAGACTGCGGGCTGGCGGGTACGTCGGCAAACGGTGATGGAGGTGGTAAAATCGGTGTCGCTGGATCGTCGACAATATCAGGTGTTTTTGGAGGTGATGGTAAGTTATTAACATTAACTTCTTCGCTATCGACAAACTCGGAAAACTCTACACCGTCTACAGGGTCTACCATATATAGATCTACAAGATCGGAGATTGTGATATCATTTGTAAAAATGCCATTCTTAAAATATAACACTAATAATAAAATGTTACTTTCAATGTTTCGTACAAGTACTTACACTAATTGATTCAAACTATCACTTTACACTTAACACTTTACTTGCCTATCTTCTACACACACTACCTACTACTTGATCAAAAACTTAAAACTTGGATAACTCGGATAACAACCGTCAAAAACGCTAGGTAATACCAGATAGAACTGATGAGTAGTCTATATGGTTTGGGGTTTATATATGATATTAAACTTTCACGAATATCTTATTATGGATTTATTTACGATGTGGGTTTCTACAAAAGTCACAAAGACAATATTTGTCATTTCTGTAAAGTCCAAAGCTCTGGTTATTAATTGCCAGTAAACACATTTGTTTGGTAGTCTCTTCGTCGTGTTGGACATTGCCTTAATGAGTAATCTATATTGGAAAGTTTCGACTATTATCGCCAGCAATAAGTAAATATTCTTCTCAAATGATTTGCTTTCAATACGTTTGTCATTCGCATTCTTTTCAACGACTTAACTCGGTTATTGTGGTAGAAGCTTACAGCTTTATTATCATCCGACATCGTGACACTTACGTTTTTAAAACTATGTTATACCGCTAGTTAATTTTATACATACTAAGCTATTGAAAATATTATACTGTATTAAATCCATACTAACGTTTGTAAACGACAGCTGGAACGTTTTGCGCACTTGTACAGCGTGTAAAGTCAGTTCTTGTTCAATAAGATCATACACATATTACAGGAAATTTATTATTATTATTATTTTTTATTAATTACGTTTTCGTTTTGTACGGTTAACGGTAAGACTGTGCGCGCGTGTGCGTGTATGTGTGTATGAGAGAGAGAGAGAGAGAGAGAGAGAGAGAGTATGTGCGTGTGCGTGTGTGTGTGTGTGCCTTCAGCAATGGGGATTTCAGAAACGAAGCGATGGAGAAACCTCGTAGTCATGTTTGTTTATATTTGTAATCCAGTGACCTCCAGTGACCTTTGACCGTCTGCCCGAAGTGACAATAACGCTACAGTACTAATCTAATTTGGGATTTAAAGTCATTAAGTAATTACGTAATGCCTTCAGCAAAGAGGATTCCGAAACGTAAGCCGGTCTTGTTTACATTGCTTAATGACGGTCAAAAATGTTTCCTTCTAGACTGTTTCATTTTCAGTAGAGCGCGTAGTAACAGCGCATCGTCTTTTACTGAGCGGGATCCTTGTTTACATATGTGTGTGTGTGTGTGTCGTCATGTTTGTTTACATGTTGTAATCCAGTGACCTCGAGTGACCGGGGTTCCCTAAGACTGGCGCCAGTCTTGTTTACATTTTCTTAATGACCTGGGGATTCCCTAATGACTGTCTCGCTGAACTGTCATTATACACTACTCTCGGGGTAAATTATCACGTTTCTCTCCAGGTATGACTGGCTGCGTACAATTTTGCATCTCCCGTACACAATAGCTTCATCTTGATTGTTACGTTCTTTTTCTGTAATTTCGCCAAAGGTTGCAAGAAAACAGTTAAATTAATAATTTTATAGTTGAATTTATGACTTGTTAATTAGCAGTTGTCATGCCGACGAAGGCTCTCTACGTTGCAAAACTTAAATTTCAGTACATTCTATTACTACAATAGCATAAAAGATTTATGGTTTGCACCTCATTTTGGGCACACCATAATGTTTTTAAGTCATTTTAAGAGTGAAACAGGAATTGTTTGTATAGATTATTGAACATTGCTGCAATACTAACCTGTTGCTATATAAAAACTTGTTGTATGTTCTTAAGATTGTTACACTCGTATGAAACCCGAAACGTCAAATAATTACTTCACATTCTTACAAGTAGAGGTACAAAAATCATGTACGTGTTACATCGACAGATTACTGGCCAGTGATAAAAATACGTTTATTCGTTATGTATACACTGAATCTGTTGTGGTAATAATGAAAAGTAAGCTATCTATATCTAGTTCTTGTTAATGAAAGTAATAATATCATTAGATGTCAACAACAAATACTTACATGTGTAAAAGTTTAAATACTTACTAAAACTTATAATCGTTTACAGACATTATTCCTATTGCCATTCTTTTCTTGAAGTTGTTTACTAAGTTAATAAATCAGAGATGACATAACTATATATATATATATATATATATATATATATATATATATATATATAATTATATATTTACACATATAAATTCCTTATTATTGTTTTCAACATTGAATTATTCTCACTAATATATTTTAAAAACTATATATATATTTTAACACACATAATCCGTGCAAAATATAGACTAACCCTAGCGAGTCCGAAACCAGCAATACTGACCTACATTTAAAATCTTGTATTTCGTAAACCATTAAGCCTAGACATTTAAAAATACAGCGACGTTCACAAAACAATTACGATATATCAGAAATATTTTGAAATTATTTAGAATAAATTATCCCGTATATATTTAATTTATTAATATTATCCCGTATGTAATTAAATATTTACTATTCTTTGCGGAAATACTTTTAAATATTTATAACTGTTATAAACAATATGAAACATAATCATTTGACTATACAAAAACGTTTGTATCACGATAATCTGTTGAGCAGATTATATTTTATAGTGGTTAATAGAAACCCCTGTAAAATGTAGCCTAATCCTAACGAATCGGAAAGCTGCAACTGCCGACCTACATGTAAAATCTTGTATTTCAAAAACCATTAAGGCTAGACATTACAAACTTTACTAAACGTTAACGAAACATTGACAATATATCGGAAAAATTTGGAAATTATTTGGAATTAATTTCCCCGGATATATGTGGATAATTTTCGGGATTATTTTTTAAAAATATTAATTATGTTACAAACCATACGAAAACATAACCATTACGAAAACTATAGAAAGGTTTTCATTAATATTAATCGGTAGAGCAGTTTATACGTATTTTATAACGGTTAACAGAAACCCGTGTAAAATGTAGCCTAACCATATCGAGTCATATACCAGCAATACCGATCTTCATTTAAAATGTTATAATTCAAAAACCATTAAGTCAAGACATTTCAAACTTTACAACATTAACAAAACATTCGCAATATATCAAAAATTAATTTTCACTGATATATGTGGAATTAAAATTTACTATTCTTTTCGGAATTATTTTTTAAATATTCAAAAATGTTACAAACAATATGAAAATATAATCATTTGACTATAGAAAGGCTTTTGAATCATGTTAATTTGTTGAGCGGTTTATGTAGATTAGCCCTAGCGAATCGGAAACCAACAATGCCGAACAACATTTAAAATCTTGTATTTTAAAAACCATTAAGCCAAGAAATTTCAAACTTTATAACATCGTTAACAAAATATTGGAAATATATCAGAAATATTTTGAAATTATTTGGAATAAATTATACTGGATATGTTCAGTATAATATTCTGCCTTCCTAGCTACTCCTACTTTCGTTGACGCGTTTAGGAGAATCTCCATCTTCAAAATTATATCTATATAATAGATATCATAGATATAGATATAGTTTTTGAAGATGGAGGTTCTCTGATACGCGTCAACGAAAGTAGAATTGACGTAGCTAGGGATGGCAGATTATTATACTGAACATAGTTACAATAATCCAAGCAGAAAAAGAAGAATATAAAAAGAATTTATTCCGGATATACGCGTATATGTAAATAAAATTTTACTATTCTTTTCGGAATTATTTTTTTAAATTTCATAACTGTTATAAACTATATGAAAACATAGTCATTTGACTATACAAAGGTGTTTGAATCATGTTAATCGGTTGAGCAGTTTATACTTTATAGCGATTAATAGAAACCCGTATCAAATGTAGACTATACCTAGCGAATCGGAAACCAGCAATGCCGACCTACATTAAAAATCTTGTATTTCAAGAACCATTAAGCCTAGATATTTTAAACTTTACAACAACGTTAATGAAACATTGACAACATATCTGAATATTTTGTAACTAGCTGTTACCCGTTGCGGCTTTGCCTGCAGTTATAATGTTAGCTATAAAATTTAAAGTCGATTTACAAAATCAGATTAGGTTCATTTCATTTTAATATATTTCTATATACAATATTGTACGATTTATGGTTTTCGGCCAAGACATATAAATTTTTGCTACTCGATACTCTAAAACAGGGTCCTGTCATATTTTAATAAAATACAGTATTATTAAAATGTCACAATTATACAATTAAACTGGAATATTATTGTTTTTATCTCAGGTACCTAAATCGTGTTCATACCAAATTTAATCTCAATTGGACCAGTAGTTAAAGTGTGATTGAATAAGAAACAAATACACGAAAATAAACTTTCAGAAATATAATGTGATTAGCTGTTACCCGTCAAGGCTTTGCCCGCAATCATCATATACATCAAAAGGTCACGCATCACCGTGTTAGGACCAACAACCGTGTAAGTTAGGTTAAGGTGAATTTCGTTTTTAAAATAAAGACTTTTAACGCATCACCGTGTTAGTTAAGTTATAGAGTACTCTTTAAAAAAAAGGTTTCTTTACTGCATCATCGTATTAGGCCCAACAACCGTGTCAGGTTCTATAGTACTCTTTCTAAAAAATAAATAAAGGTTTTTAATACATCACTGTATTAGGCCCAACAACTATGTTAATTAGCTTATGGGGTATTCTTTAAAAATATATAGTTTTTCCACGCATAACCATATTAGGCCCAACAACCGTGTCAGTTAGGTTATGTAATCCTCCAATAGTGAATAAGAATACGAATCCGATTGCTCATAAAATTGATGTTGATATATTAATTGGTATTCCATATAGTGTTGCTATTCATCTAAAAATTTTAATTCCGGTTGGAATTGCAATAATTATTGTTGCTGATGTAAAGTATGCTCGTGTGTCAATGTCTATTCCTACAGTAAATATATGGTGAGCTCATACTACAAATCCTAGTAAACCAATTGTTGATATTGCATAGATTATTCTTAATGATCCAAATGATTCATTTTTACCTCTCTCTTGTCTAATGATATGTGAAATTAAACCGAATCCTGGTAGGATTAAAATGTATACTTCTGGGTGCCCAAAGAATCAGAATAGGTGTTGGTATAAGATTGGGTCTCCTCCCCCTGATGGGTCAAAGAATGATGTATTAATGTTTCGATCTGTCAATAATATTGTAATTGCTCCTGCTAGCACTGGTAGTGAAAGTAGAAGTAGGATAGCAGTAATTAATACTGCTCATACAAATAATGGGGTTCGATCAAGGGTTATTCCTGTTGTTCGTATATTAATAATTGTTGTAATAAAGTTTACTGCTCCAAGAATTGATGAGATACCTGCTAAATGAAGAGAGAAGATTGCTAAATCTACGCATGCTCCTATATGAGCAATGTTTCTAGATAATGGTGGGTAAACAGTTCATCCTGTTCCTACTCCATTATCAATTATTCTTCTTGATAATAGTAATGTTAATGATGGAGGTAATATTCAGAATCTTATGTTATTTATTCGTGGGAATGCTATATCTGGTGCACCAATTATAATTGGAACAAGTCAATTTCCGAATCCACCAATTATGATTGGTATAACTATGAAAAAAATTATAATGAAGGCGTGGGCTGTTACAATTACATTGTAAATTTGGTCATCTCCAATAAAGAATCCTGGTTGACCTAATTCTATTCGAATTAGTAATCTTAATGATGTTCAATTATTCTGATCAAATTCCTATAATGAAATAAAGTGTTCCGATGTCTTTATGATTAGTAGAAAATATTCATTTTTTCATTGTTAAAATGGCTGATAAATGGTAATAAATTGTAAATTTATTTATGTGGATGATTAATTCTTCTTTTAACAATTGGCTTTATAGTTAATATATGATTTTGGATTGCAAATCTAAAGTAGAACATTTAAGTTGTTCTAAGGCTTATAAATATTATTATATATTTAACTTTGAAGGTTAATAGTTTTTAACTTAAAGTCTTAGTTAATTGATTTTATTATTATGATAATAGTAAATCCTATTATGTTTATTATGCATATAAATGTTAATATTATTGAGTTGTTATTTTTTAGGATTAATTTTCATTTTAATTTTGATGAATTTAATGTTAATATGGTTGTACAGATTTGTATGTAGAAGTATAATGTAATAAGTGATGTTATAATTATTAGTAGTGTCATTAAGAAGTTGTTGTTTATTGTTATTGATTGGATTGTTATGAATTTTGGTAAAAATCCTAGTATGGGGGGTAAACCTCCTATTGATATTAATAGTCTTGTTGTTATTAGTTTATTTAATGGTGAATGTGATGTTAATATACATTGGTTTAGGTAATTAATTTTTGATTTTATTATTATAATAATTAGTCTTGATAGTATTATTGAGTAAATGATAAAATAGTTTATTCATAGTTTTATTCTGATTATTATTCTTATAATAATTCATCCTATATTATTAATTGATGAATATGCCATGATTTTCTTAATAGATAATTGATTAATACCTCCAATTGCTCCTATGATAAGTGAAAGGGATGCATTAATTGTTAATGTTTTGTTAATAATATATCTTATTAATATTAATGTTGCAATTTTTGTCATGTTAATAAAATTAAACAATTTATTCAATTTAATCTTTCTATTATTCCAATTACTCATAAATGAAATGGGGCTACTCTAACTTAATTATTAATCCTGTTAATATGATGATTGAGTTATTATTTATTTTTAATGATGATATGATAATTCCTAATAATATAATTGATGATCCTATTCTTTGAATAATAAAATATTTTATGCTTCTTTCTGATGTGTAATAATTTAATTTTATGTATATTAGTGAAATGAATGAAATTAGGTTAATTTCTAGTCTTATTCAACCTCCCAATCAGTTATTTGATGATACTGCTATTGTGGTTCTTATGATTATGAATGAAGCAAATATTATTTTAGTTCAATTTTTAATCAATTAAAAGAAGAAAATTTTAATTTCTATAAATGAGGTATGAGCCCATTAGCTTAGCTTAGCTTATCTTTTATATTGTAGTGTAATTGATGCACTTTAATTTTTGATGTTAAGGGATTTAGTTTAATTCTAAGTGATATAATAAGAGTAATTTATATTACGTAATTTATTACATCAAAATAATCCTTTTCTCAGGCATCTTATTTTATGATGAAAGTTTTTTCATATGGTTTTGTTATTTTTAATTGATTATGAAAGTTTTTTTAATAATAAGGTTAATTTAATTTTAGTTTGTTTTATTACTTAGTTATTTTTATTAATTTAACAAGTAATTATTAATTTGATTTTTATTATTTTTTATAATTAGGCGAATGAATAATAGATTTAATTACTAATAATTACTTATTATATAGAGGGTTTCGTTAGTATTATTATAGTTTTATTAAATTAATATTTGTTTTTAATTGATTTAATTTAAAGTATGAAAGTATCATTTTGGAATTTTGAGGAAAATTTTTTTATCAAGATGAAAATTAATAAAAATGAAGGATTTGTATTATAGTTATTAAACCATGCATATTTTTTATATAAAAAGAGAGAGAGGCAAAAAAATTGGGTTTGAAGAACTATCTCTTATATATATATTAAATGATTTCATGATTAGGACTTTTCTTATCCTTAATTGAATAACGATTCTATCCTCTTCTCCCTCACGTAAGAAGAGGATAGAATTTTGATATTAAGAATTAGGCGAATGAATAATAGATTTAATTACTAATAATTACTTATTATATAGAGGGTTTCGTTAGTATTATTATAGTTTTATTAAATTAATATTTGTTTTTAATTGATTTAATTTAAAGTATGAAAGTATCATTTTGGAATTTTGAGGAAAATTTTTTATCAAGATGAAAATTAATAAAAATGAAGGATTTGTATTATAGTTATTAAACCATGCATAATTTTATATATAAAAGAGAGAGAGAGGCAAAAAAATTGGGTTTGAAGAACTATCTCTTATATATATATTAAATGATTTCATGATTAGGACTTTTCTTATCCTTAATTGAATAACGATTCTATCCTCTTCTCCCTCACGTAAGAAGAGGATAGAATTTTGATATTAAAATTAGGCGAATGAATAATAGATTTAATTACTAATAATTACTTATTATATAGAGGGTTTCGTTAGTATTATTATAGTTTTATTAAATTAATATTTGTTTTTAATTGATTTAATTTAAAGTATGAAAGTATCATTTTGGAATTTTGAGGAAAATTTTTTATCAAGATGAAAATTAATAAAAATGAAGGATTTGTATTATAGTTATTAAACCATGCATAATTTTATATATAAAAAAAGAGAGAGAGGCAAAAAAATTGGGTTTGAAGAACTATCTCTTATATATATATTAAATGATTTCATGATTAGGACTTTTCTTATCCTTAATTGAATAACGATTCTATCCTCTTCTCCCTCACGTAAGAAGAGAGGATAGATTTTTGATATTAAAATTAGGCGAATGAATAATAGATTTAATTACTAATAATTACTTATTATATAGAGGGTTTCGTTAGTATTATTATAGTTTTATTAAATTAATATTTGTTTTTAATTGATTTAATTTAAAGTATGAAAGTATCATTTTGGAATTTTGAGGAAAATTTTTTTATCAAGATGAAAATTAATAAAAATGAAGGATTTGTATTATAGTTATTAAACCATGCATAATTTTATATATAAAAAGAGAGAGAGAGGCAAAAAAATTGGGTTTGAAGAACTATCTCTTATATATATATTAAATGATTTCATGATTAGGACTTTTCTTATCCTTAATTGAATAACGATTCTATCCTCTTCTCCCTCACGTAAGAAGAGGATAGAATTTTGATATTAAATTAGGCGAATGAATAATAGATTTAATTACTAATAATTACTTATTATATAGAGGGTTTCGTTAGTATTATTATAGTTTTATTAAATTAATATTTGTTTTTAATTGATTTAATTTAAAGTATGAAAGTATCATTTTGGAATTTTGAGGAAAATTTTTTAGAATTAGTTATGAATTAATAATGATTTATTAGATGAATCCATTTTTTTTTATATATTTAATAAAGTTTGATTCTTGCTTTGAATTTGATTTTATCAATAATTTACATGTAAATTTTTGTGTGTAAGTTTCTTTCTAAATGATTATTTATTTAATTCGCAGTATTTAGTTCTATTATGATTTACTTGTGTTTGATATTGTTAATTGATTATTTAAGTGACTAATTTTGTGCCAGCATTCGCGGTTAAACAATTACTTATTATTAAGTTTTTATCTTTTAGTATTTTTGTAATTTTTGGATTTTTATTTTTTATTTATTTAGGTGAAATTATTTATTGATTATTTTTTCTTATTTATATGATTGTCTGAGAAATTTTTTTTGTAAACTAGGATTAGATACCCTATTATTGAAAATGTAAATTTTTTAGGTTGATTATTGTTAGTTATGATCTTTAAATTCAAAGAATTTGGCGGTAATTAAGTCTTTTTAGAGGAATCTGTTTCGTAATTGATAATCCACGATTGATTTTACTTTATTTTCACTTGTATATCTCTGTCATTGAATGTATTATTAGGTATTTATTTTCTTTTTTTCTTTATTATTAGATTAATGTCAGGTCAAGGTGCAGTTTATATTAAAGTGAATATGGATTACATTGTTTTTATTTTGGATTTTGTTTTGTAATTGATTAATTGAAATTGGATTTAATAGTAATTTTAAATAGTAATTTTATTTTGATTGGTTAGCTCTTAATTATGTACATATCGCCCGTCGCTCTCATTAATTTGAGATAAGTCGTAACAAAGTAATTTTACCGGAAGGTGAAGTTAGAAAGAATTTTTTATACAGATTGTAGCTTAAATTGGTTAAGTATATTATTTACACTAATATTTTAAATTGTTCAATTCAATTTTTTTCTGATTAATTATTTATTTGATTTTTTTTTTTTTTTTGTAAAGGTAATTTTTTTGTTTTAGTAGTTTTTGTGAATATAATTTTTTTATCTATAGTTAATTTGTACTTAAAAGGTTAATTATTTTTTTTATTAAAAGTGTATTTATTTTTGTACCTTTTGTATCAGGGGTAACTAATTTATTTTAATTTATTTTATTTTCTCGAATATAAGTGATTTAATTATTAAGTGTTATTTAATGTTGCATAATTATTAATAACTTATTTTTGGTAGTGATATGTTATTCGTCCTTATTGATATCTAGTTCCTTAAGATTAAATTTAATTTTTATTAATTAGTTTTTGTTATTTATTTTTGTTAAATTATTTAATGTTATTTTATTGGGGATAATCTCAATATATTTGTAATAACTTTTTTTTTATTAATCTTTGTAGGCTTAGAATTAGCATTCATTTAATTATGTAATTATTTATTTTATTATTTATTTGATTTTTTTTAGTTTTATTTTTTATTAAGGTTATTATTTTAATATTTAGTTGATTTAATAATGGTTATATTAGTATAGTAATTATTTTTTATATAGGAATTCGGCAAAATTTATTTTCACCTGTTTATCAAAAACATGGTTTTAGTATTTATGTTAAAGATCTAATCTGCTCAATGATTATATTTTAATAGCCATGGTAAATTGACCATGCAAAGGTAGCATAATAATTAGTCTTTTAATTGGAGTCTGGAATGAATGATTGAATGAGAAATTTACTTTCTTTATTATTTAATTTGAATTTAATTTTTAAGTGAAAAAGCTTAAATTTTTTTAAGTGACGATAAGACCCTATAGAGTTTAATTTTTTTTTTTGTTATTATTATTTTGGTTAGTTTATATTTTTAATTTTAATTAATTTTTGTTGGGGTGACAGGTATAAATTTTTATAACTTTATTTTATTTTTCATTTATTTATGTTTATTTTTGATCCATTATTATTGATTATAAGAATAAGTTACCTTAGGGATAACAGCGTAATTTTTTTGTAGAGTTCATATCGATAAAAATTTTTGCGACCTCGATGTTGGATTAAGAAAAAAAATTGGGGTAGATTTTCTTTATTTAAGTCTGTTCGACTTTTAAATTCTTACATGATCTGAGTTCAGACCGGCGTAAGCCAGGTTGGTTTCTATCTTTAAAGTTTATTAATTATCTTAGTACGAAAGGACCAGTATAATTAGTTGATAATTTAATTAATTGAATTTTATTAAGCTAATTTGGCAGATTTGAGTGTGATAAATTTAGAATTTATTTATGTAATTTTATTACAATTAGTATATGTATTATATTGATTTATTGATTTTGATTTTGTTTGTTGTTTTAAGAGTTGTATTTTTGACTTTATTTGAACGTAAAGTGTTGGGATACATTCAGTATCGAAGGGGTCCTAATAAGGTAGGTTATTTAGGAATTTTTCAGCCTTTTTCTGATGCTATTAAGTTATTTTCTAGGGAACAAATAATTCCTTATATGTCTAATTTTTTGGTTTATTTTTTTTGTCCTATTTTTAGATTTTTTATTTCTTTAATTGTTTGATTAGTATTTCCTTTTTTGATTAATGTAGTAGATTTTAATTTTGGTATTTTATTTTTTTTATGTTGTACTAGTTTAAGCGTTTATGGTATTATGGTATCTGGTTGATCTTCTTGTTCATTTTATTCATTATTAGGTGGTTTGCGTGCTGTGGCTCAGACTATTTCTTATGAGGTAAGTTTGTCTATGATTTTATTATCATTTATTTTTTTGATCAGTAGATATAGATTTATTGATTTTTACTATTTTCAGTATTATGTTTGATTTTTTTTTTTGGCTTTTCCTTTGGCTATATGTTGGGGTTCTTCTTGTTTGGCTGAAACTAATCGTTCTCCTTACGATTTTGCCGAGGGGGAATCTGAATTGGTTTCTGGATTTAATGTTGAATATAGTTCAAGTGGTTTGCTTATATTTTTTGGGTGAGTATTGTAGAATTATTTTTATAAGTGTTTTATATGTAATTATTTTCTTTGGCTGTGATTTGGATTCTTATTTATTTTTTTTTAGGGTTAGATTTATTTGTTTTTTTTTTATTTGAGTTCGTGGAACTTTACCTCGTTATCGTTATGATAAGCTTATATATATATGTTGAAGGGGTTATTTACCTGTTTCGTTAAATTATTTTATTTTTTTGGGTTTTAAATGTTTAATTATTTATTTTTAGGTTGTTGAAGTTATTTCATTTGTTTTAGTATTTTTAAGTTAATAGAAAATTTATTTTCTTTAATCATATTTTCAAAATATGTACTTTTAAGTTTATTAACTATTTAATTAGTTTATCTCATATTTTTGTTGAAATTGGTTCAGTAATGAAATAGGAAAAGTAAATTCATGTTAATGTTATTCCTGTTTTAATAAATGGTTCCTCTACAGGGCGAGCTCCAATTCATGTTAATATAATGATTGTTGAAATTATTAATCAGAATATTATTTGGCTTATTGGATAAAATGTTATTCTGTTGAATTTTCTGTTTTTTATTGTTGGTACAAATACTAAAATTATAATTGATATTAGTAGGGCAATTACACCACCCAATTTATTAGGAATTGATCGTAAAATTGCGTATGCAAATAGGAAATATCATTCTGGTTTAATGTGGGTTGGTGTATTTATTGGATTGGCTGGTGAAAAGTTATCTGGATCTCCTAATATATAAGGTTCTGTTATGTTTAGTGTAATATAAATTATTAAAATAATGGTGAATCCGAGAATATCCTTAATTGAAAAGTATGGATGAAATGGGATTTTGTCATTGTTTGAATTAATTCCTAATGGGTTGTTTGATCCTGTTTGGTGAAGAAAAAAAATATGAATACCTACTAATCCTATGATTATAAATGGTATTATGAAATGTAATGTGAAGAATCGATTTAGTGTTGGGTTATCAACTGCGTAACCTCCTCAAATTCATTTTACTAGTATTCTTCCAATATATGGAATGGCTGAAAGTAAATTTGTAATTACTGTTGCTCCTCAGAATGATATTTGCCCTCATGGTAAAACGTATCCTAGGAATGCTGTTGCTATTATTGCTAATATAATAATTACTCCTGTAATTCATGTAGGTAAAAATTTATATGATCCGTAGTACAACCCTCGTCCAATGTGTAGGAATATACATATAAATATTAGTGATGCCCCATTAGCATGTAATGTTCGAATTAGTCAACCATAATTCACGTTTCGACAGATGTGTCTGATTCTGTCAAATGCAATAGTTACATTTGCATTATAATGTATTGCTAAAATAATTCCTGTTATTACTTGAATTATTAAACATATACCTAATAGTGATCCAAAATTTCATCATCTTGAAAGGTTTGAAGGAGCTGGTAAGTCAATAATTATTGAGTTTAAAATTTTTATAAGTTTTTTTCGTAATGATTTATACATTAGTTTTTTATACGTAGAGGTCCTTTTTCAATGTTTGTAATTTTTACAATTGAGATTAATGTAAATAGCAAGTAAATAATTGATAATATTGATAATATTATTGTTGGGAAGTTGAATATTTTTATGATTGATAATATCTCTATATTGTTTATTTTTATATTTTTTATGTATAATAGTGATTCATTATTAATATTTATAATTAAGTTTTATCAATTATTATTGTAATGATTGTTAATGTTGTTAGTGTTACTAAAATTTTTATTGAGAATTTAAATTTTCATTTGATGCAATTCTTGCAATGTAAATAAATAATACTATTATTCCTCCAATGAAAATAATAAATATAATATATGAAAATCAATACAGTATGAATTTATTCTGTTAATTATGGATGATAATGCTGTTTGAATTAATAATATAAATCCTGATGATAATGGGTGTTTTGTTATTAAAAATAGTGTTGATGATATTAAAAATATTGTAATAATAGTTAGTTTTATACAGCAAGTAGTTTACTAAGAATTTAAGTTTTGGGAATTTAAGGAGGGATAAATTATTATCTTTTTGCTGAAGTTTTAAAGAATTAATCTATTTATGATTTACAAAACCATTGTTTTTTATTTAAACTATTAAAACTAATGAATTTATTTGTATTTATTTATATATATATATATGTTATAGGTCTTTTAAGTTTATGTTTAATTTATAAACACTTGTTTATGTGTTTATTAAGACTGGAATTTATTATTTTGTCCTTATTTTTGTTTTTATATTATTATTTATCTATATTTGGTTATGAATATTATTTTATGTTGATTTTTAACTTTTAGTGTGTATGTGAAGGTGTATTAGGTCTTTCTGTTTTAGTTTCTTTAATTCGTTCCCATGGTAATGATTATTTGAAATCTTTTAATTTGATTTTATGTTAGGTTTTTTTTTTTTTTTTTTTTTTTGATCCCGTTATTTTATAATTTTTGATTTGTTCAATCTTTATTATTTATTTCTTGTTTTTTAATATTTTTAATTAATTATGATTATGATTTTTTTTCGTTGGGTTATTTTTGGGTTTGGATTTGATTTCAATAGGTTTTATTATTTTGAGATTTTGAATTGGGTCTTTGATAATTATATCTAGATGTTCTGTAAGTTTTTGAGTAATTATAAGGATTCATTTGTTTTTATTATTTTATTGCTTATGATTTTTTGTTTATGTCTTTTAGAGTTATGAATTTATTTATGTTTTATTTTTTTTTTTTTGAGTCTAGTCTTATTCCTACTTTAATTTTAATTTTTTGGTTGGGGTATCAACCTGAACGTTTGAGTGCTGGCTATTATTTGTTGTTTTATACTTTATTAGCTTCTTTACCTTTATTAATTTCTATTTTTTTATTATGACTTTAATAATAGTTGCATGTATATAATTAATTTTTTTCTTTGAATTATTTATTTGTTTATTTTGGTTTGGTGTTTGCTTTTTTGGTTAGGTTGCCTATGTTTATATTTCATTTTGATTACCAAAAGCTCATGTTGAGGCTCCTATTTCTGGTTCAATAATTTTGGCTGGTATTTTGTTAAAGCTGGGTGGTTATGGTTTGTATCGTGTTATGGTTTTGTTACTAATTTTTTCTTTGTTTTAATTATTTTTGAATTTCTATTGGTTTATATGGTGGTGTTTTTGTAAGATTAATTTGTGTTATTCAGAGAGATGTAAAGTCATTAATTGCTTATTCTTCGGTTTGTCATATGAGATTGGTTATAATGGGAATTATGACTTTAAGTTTCTGAGGTTGTTCTGGTTCTTATATTTTAATGTTAGGTCATGGTTTGTGTTCTTCAGGATTATTTTGTCTTTCTAATATTATTTATGAGCGTTTAGGTAGACGTAGATTTTTATTAATAAGGGTATGCTTAGATTTATACCTTCTATGTCTTTATTGTGGTTTCTTTTTGTTCTTGTAACATGGCTAGACCTCCTTCTATAAATTTATTGGGTGAAATTATAATTATTAATAGATTGGTATGTTGATCTTCTTTTTCTATTTTTTTTTTTTATTATGTTTATTTCTTTTATAAGAGCTTGTTATAGATTTTATTTATTTTCTTATACTCAACATGGTAATTTTTATTCTGGTTTTTATAGTTTTTCTAGTGGGTTTATTCGTGAATATTTGTTATTATTTCTTCATTGATTACCTTTAAATTTGTTTTATTAAAAATTAATATGTTTATATTGTTTTATTTAAGTATTTTAAGTTGAAAATTATAGTTTGTGGTACTGTAGATATCTATTATGATCTTAAATTTATGAATTATAAGTTTAGTGTTGGATATTTTATATTTTTATTTCTTATGTTTTTTAGTTTTTTTTTTTTTTCTATTTTTCTTATTGTTAGTGACAAGATTTTTTTGAATGATTAATTATTTCTTTAAATTCTAGTTGTATTTATATGTCTTTAATTTTTGATTGAATATCTACTTTATTTATTTCTTTTGTTTTGGGTATTTCTTCTTTAGTAATTTTTTATAGAATTGAGTATATATGACATGATCTTAATAAGAGTCGTTTTATTTATTTAGTTTCCATGTTTGTTTTATCTATGATTTTTTTGATTTTAAGTCCTAATTTGGTTAGAATTTTATTAGGTTGAGATGGATTGGGCCTTGTTTCTTATTGTTTGGTAATTTATTATCAAATTATAAGTCTTTTGGTGCTGGTATGTTGACGGCTCTTAGTAATCGTGTAGGTGATGTTATGTTGTTGGTTGCTATTGCTTGAATAATGAATTTTGGTGGTTGACATTATTTATTTTATTTGGATAGGTTTAATGATTTTATTTTTTTATTTTTGTAATTTTTATTGCTTCTTTTACTAGGAGAGCTCAGTTGCCGTTTTCTTCTTGGTTACCAGCAGCGATGGCTGCTCCTACTCCTGTTTCTGCTTTAGTACATTCTTCAACTTTGGTGACTGCTGGTGTTTATCTTTTGATTCGTTTTGATTTTTTGGTTTGTAATTTTTATTATGTTGATTTTTTTGTTGTTATTTCTTTAATTACTATGTTAATGGCTAGAATTTGTGCTAATTTTGAATTTGACTTGAAAAGGATTATTGCTTTATCTACTTTAAGACAGTTGGGATTTATAATGTCAGTTTTGATATTGGGATTTTCTACTATGGCATTTTTCATTTGTTAATTCATGCTTTATTTAGGGCTTTATTGTTTTTGTGTGCTGGTGTTATTATCCATTGTATATGGGGTAATCAGGATATTCGTTTTATGGGGGGTTTGGTTATTCAATTGCCTGTCATTAGTTCTTGTATAAATATTTCTAATTTGGCTTTATGTGGTTTTCCTTTTTTGGCTGGGTTTTATTCTAAAGATCTTATTATTGAAAGAGTTAATATGGGAATAATAATTTTTTTTTTTTTTTTCCTGTTAATAGTTAGTATTGGTTTGACGGTAATGTATTCTTTTCGACTTATGTATTATAGTATATCTGGTGATGTTAATTCTTTTTGTTATTTATCTGTTTTTGATAGAAGAAAGTATATGAAGTTGAGAATTTTATTTATGGTTTTTTTTTCTATTTTTGGTGGTTCATTTATTAGTTGATTAATTTTTAGTACTCCTGTATTGGTTTATTTACCTTTTGATTTGAGGATTTCTGTTATTTTTTTTGTTTTAATTGGTGGTTGATTGGGGTATGAATTGAGTTTTTAATTTTGGTTTTATTAATTATGATTCTTTAATAATTTATTTTTGGGTCTATGTGGTTTTTACCAATTTTTTCTACTTCTTATTTTAATAATATTTATTTTTCTTTTAGTTTAAATTATTATCGTGTTATTGATCATGGTTGAGGTGAGTATTTTGGTCCAATGGGTTTATCTGATTATATTATTTATTTTTCTAAGTTTAATCAATTTTACAATTTAATAGTTTTAGGATTTATATATTGAGTTTTTTTTTTTGATTATTATTTATTTTATTTATATTTATTTGTTTTGATAGCTTAAATTTTTAAAGCTTAATATTGAAGATATTATGATAGTATATTTATTACTTTGAAATATTTATGAGAAAAATTTTTATTTCTTTTTTTTCATTGAAAATGAAATGTTTATTAAAAACTTCATAAACTTAAGGAATTAACGGAATTAAACCGCTTATTAAGATAGTTAGCAGCTTCTTAATTTTCATTTTTCCTTTTAACTAGAATTTTATATTCATTTTTTTTATTAACAATAAATTGCCTCTTTTTTGGCTTTAGTTAATATTAAATAGGAAGAAATTTTATTCTTAATTGTTAGGTCGAAACTAAATGTATTTTACTTCTCTATTTTTAAGATTAGCTTTATCAGCACTTATTGATTGCAAATCAATTATTATAATTAAATATAATCCTAGTTTGTTCATTGTAGTATGCCTTGTATTCATTCGTGATATAGTCCTAAAATTAAGATAATAATTAAGGCTAATCTTGATATTATTCATTCTTTTGTAATTATGAATTTTGTTATGATATTAAGACGTTGCCAAAGCATTTGACAAGGTCTGGCACGAAGGATTAATCTTCAAACTTCAGCGTGATCTTCCGGAACAATTTCATCACATTCTGGAATCTTACCTGTCAGAGAGATTTTTCAGAGTTAAACATAATGGAGAGTATTCTGAGTTGAGGAATGTATCAGCAGGAGTACCTCAAGGGAGTGTCCTGGGGCCCGTACTTTACTTGTTGTACACTAGAGACATTCCCCAAGAAGTTGATACAATCACAGCAACCTTTGCAGATGATACAACAATTTTGGCGACAGGAAATACTGTGGAAGAGGCATCGAATAAACTTCAAAGAGCAGTTGATAGAGTTTGCATTTGGATGAAGAAATGGAGATTAAAACTAAATGAATCCAAATCAACCTATGTCAACTTTACAAATAGAAAAATCAACCCAATTCCACTTATAATTAATAACCATGTAGTAACTCCAGAAAATTCTGCTAAATACTTGGGGATGACACTGGATGCAAAGCTCCACTGGAAAGAACATGTCAAAAGAAAAAGGTTGAATTAAACATGCAATTTAGGAAAATTAACTGGTTGATAGGGAGAAACTCAGATTTAGACCTACAAAATAAACTGCTTCTATACAAGCAAATACTGAGCCTTTGCAATGATTGATATAAAGCTGAGCAGGGTACACGATGGTAACGGGTTGGGTACGTACCATAATGACAAAATGGCTAAGAAAGGTACATGATGGCGACAGGCTAGGTACTTACGATAATGTCACCTAGGGTTGGGTACATACCATAATGACAAAAATGGCTGGGAAGGGTACACGATGGCGACGGTTTGGGTGCGTACCATAATAGCAAAAAATGACCTGGAAGAGTACATGATGGCGACGTGTGGGGTACATACTATATTGTCACCAAGGGCTGAGTACGTTCCATGATGGCATCAGATGCTAGGCAAGTTACATGATGACGACAGGTTGGGTACGTACCGTAATGATAATGGCCGAGAAGGGTATATGATGGCGACGGGCTGGGTACATACTATAATGTCACCTAGGGCTGAGTAAGTAAAATGATGGCACCAAAGCTGGGCAGGATACACGATGACGACGGGTTGGGTACGTACCATGATGACGGAAATGACCGAGCATGTACGTAATAGCGACGGGTTGGGTACGTTCCATGATGACGAAAATGACCGAGCCTGAAACGTAATGGCGACGGGCAGGGCACGTAACACGATAGCGACAGCCGGCTAGGCACCTACATATATCATACACCATCCACGAGGAAGAGAGAGAGGCGGTCATAGATAGACTTACTTTATATGTTTATATAACACACTATCCACAGGCCCTAGTCCTGGGCTGAGCACGTAACACGATGGCGACAGCCGGCTAGGCACCTACATATATCATACACCATCCACGAGGGAGAGAGAGAGGCGGTCATAGATTGACGTACTTTAATTGTTTATATAACGCACTATCCGCCTGCTCGGAGTGGGCTAGGCACGTAACACGATGGCGATAGCCGGCTGAGGCACTACCATACACAATCCACGAGAGAGAGAGGCGGTCATAGATAGACTTACTTTATATGTTTATATAACACACTATCCACAGGCCTTATTCCTGGGCTGGGCACGTAACACGATGGCGACAGCCTGCTAGGCACGTACATATATCATACACGATCCACGAGGGAGAGAGAGAGGCGGTCATAGATATACTTTATATGTTTATATAACACACTATCCACAGGCCCTAGTCCTGGACTTGGCACGTAACACGATGGCAGTGGGCACGCACCGACGACGTCAGCAACGGCGAGTACCGTGACAACGGGCCAGCTGCGGGCCGAATTCGCTTCCATCACGTCGGCAGCTGGTTGGGAAGGGTACATGATGGCTACGGGCTGGGTACATACTATAATGTCACCTAGGGCTGAGTACGTACCATGATGGCACCAAAGCTGGGCAGGGTATGCGATGGCGACGGGTTGGGTACGTACCATGATGACGGAAATGACCGAGCATGATACGTAATGGCGACGGGCAGGGCACGTACCATGATGGCACCTAATGCTAAGCATGGTACATGATGGCGACAGGTTGGGCACGTACCACGATTGCTGGAAATGTTGCGACCACAGATAGGGCTTGTACCATGATGATGATGATGTGCTTAGACAGCGAACATTATCTAACAGGTTGGGTACGTACCGTGATGTCGGAAATGGCCGTGCACTGTACATAAAGATAATGGGCTGGTCACGTACCATGATAGCACCAAAGGCTTGACAAGGTACATGATGACACTAGAGAGAGAGAGGCTAGACAGCGAACATGATGGCGACGGGTTGGGTACGTACCATGACCAACCCGGGGGCTAGGCACGTAACACGATGGCGGTGGCGACTAGGGAGAGAGAGAGAGAGAGAGAGAGAGAGAGAGAGAGAGGGAGAGAGAGTGAGGGGAGAGAGAGGTGGTCGTAGAATGAAGTACTTTATACGTTTATATAACGCACTATCCACAGGCCCCGGGCACGTAACACGATGGCGGCGGCGGCGGCTAAAGAGAGAGAGAGAGAGAGAGAGAGAGAGAGAGAGAGAGAGAGGAGACTTACTTTATATGTTTCTATAACACACTATCCACAGGTCCGGGCACGTAACACGATGGCGGCGGCGGCCATAGATAAACTTACTTTATATGTTTATATAACGCGCTATCCACAGGTCCCGGGCACGTAACACGATGGCGGCGGCGGCGGTCATAGCATGAAGTACTTTATACGTTTATATAACGCACTATCCACAGACCCGGGCACGTAACACGATGGCGGCGGCGGCGGTCATAGCATGAAGTACTTTATACGTTTATATAACGCACTATCCACAGACCCCGGGCACGTAACACGATGGCGGCGGCGGCATTCATAGCATGAAGTACTTTATACGTTTATATAACGCACTATCCACAGACCCCGGGCACGTACCACGATGGCGATTCGCAAACCCGAGCGCAATCGTTACGTTTCATATATCTCGAATCGCACTAATTTCCCAAGACGCTCCCGTGGTACAGTGTTTATAGCGTGCGCCTCACACGCGCAACGTCCGGGTTCGAGTCCCGCCAGAAACCGCGCAACTTTTTTTTCTGGTATACATTTATTTATTCAATTAATTAATGGCGGGCACGCACAGACGACCTCAGCAACGATGGACAGGGCGAGTACCGTGATTACGGGCAGGGGCTGTTCCATGACGACATCGTGAGGTCAACACGCGCAAAACATGTGAATTTGGCTTCCATCACGTCAGCGAGAAGCTGTGTGCGCCTCCATCACAGCTGCGTGCACGTATATAGCTTCCATCATGTCAGCGAGACCGCTGTGTGCCTATATATATATATATATATATATATATATATATATATATATATCATTCATTAGAATATGCCTCCATGTCCGTAATCCTTAGATATTGCCTCCACATTCACAGCCTTATATCTCAGCTAATTGTAAAGATATATGTGTCATCCCATTTGAGTATATGTTCAAAATAACAGATTCAAGACATTTATTCCAATATGCTCTAATGTATAATACAATTTTTGTTATGTAATTAATCAAATATTGCCTCCCGGTGGCAAGATGAAAGGTTAGCATAAAACATTTGTTTGTCAAACATAGATTGTTGCCTCCGGATGTCGTTAAATATAATTGATGTCTAACTTTGCAGATATATACCATTAGACCTTGCCTCCAGTCTAAACCTTTTACCAAACTGAACACTACTGAAGTCCTGTATATGTATATAGTTGAGGTTATGTTTTATGTTTCTAAAGTTTTATCACCTACAAATATACCGAAACTTTAAAGTTCTATTTCCTACACATAAAACTAATTAAATTGTTCTTTCTTTGAGATTTATTGTTGTATTCATTAGATATGGCGAAACTTGTGGCTCTTGTACTTTTTCATAATTTTGGTTTGACAGTTCAAACAGGTTAGAGTTGTAGTTGATATTACAAAACCTACCTTTTCTTTCACTTCTACTTTTATATAAAAGTAATACATATACATATGTATTAAATCACTAATTTGACTGTAGATCTAAGTTTTGCCTAAAGTTTATTTTCACGCATGCCACTTTTTTAGGCTACTTAAATTTTGTAGTTTAGAGGGAAGTACTGTACTTCCAAAACAATAAAATGTTTTTCATTAGGTCTTGGGAATTGATTTTTAATAAACTGATTTGCATAATAATAATACAAAAAATATGATTAAAATATTTTGGGCCAAATTTTAGTTCTGTAAGCTATTTAGCTATAAAATCACAATATAGCCTATTGTGATTAGCCTACATAGCCAAATACATACAGGTGCTATATATAAAAGGTACAAATATACATTAAAAATTTTAATGTCTTTGGTAATACAAATTTAAACAACTAAGTTCAAGTTTTATCATAAGCTAAGTATGAGAAAAATTTAACGGACACGTATTAAATATTGATTTCGATTTGCTCATCAAGTTTTTAATCTAAGTACCAAAATATCACCTCAAGTGTTTTTTATATAGAATTTTGATGTTGTGCTAATAAAAAATAAAACCAACAAACATAGGAAAGAAATATTGCTGTCTTTTTGTTTTCGATGTCATTTAACCTTGGTGCGATAAGCAGTACAACTCATAATAGCCTGCTTCAAAAAGTTACACGAGGTCATGATTCCTTGGAAAATGGTTAAAAGAGTAATGAACAACAAAGAAGAAGCAGAAATATTATAGTCTAGCACCATTTCGATATGAAATCTAATCTAACCTAACAGCTGCAGTATGCCGTTTTGGATTAGTATAACTCATAAAAAATTATAATATGCCTGCCTTGATATAATTTTTTTATATCACAGATTATTTACTGTAGCAATAAACATGCTGTCTAGTGACCACTATTGCTACTTAAACTTATTTAATACATATATTTACGCAAGCTACTTTGTTCGAAAAATGCCAGAAAGGTTGGTGTGTTAGTATATTACAATTACCACATAGGTTAACATCTGTAGGGTGCTGTGAATGGTTTCATGACTATAATTTGTAACATGGTATGGTAAAAATATATATATATAACCAATAACTACCTGGAATTGATACAAGGTTTTTATCACTTACTGTTGCTTTTAATGAAGTACCTAAGATAGTGTGATTGTAACCGGAACAAAAGCAGTGTTAAGTACTTATGAATAAGTGTGTACTATTGTTATTACATCCTCAAAACAGAATAACATGTGAAAGTGCAATACTGTCATAAGTCGTAAATGTCTTCCACCCTGTAAACAAAAACAAGTGCAGAAAATGCACCTTGCAGGTGGTTAATGGTGCAGTACAATTCAATGGGAAAACTCCACTTTTGCAGGAGATAGTAATCTTAAATGATTTTAAACTGCCTAATTTTCATAGACTGTGTTCTCATAAAACCCAAGTATTGATAATTCAAAGTAAATATGATGATAGAATAGTAAATAACCACATATAACAGAAATTTTATTTATTTTTAATTAGATTAGAAATCTTATTTTTAATGTCAAATGTCGTGACGTGTAAGGGTACAGGAACGAATATTTAAAACCTTGATACTTCATAATAAAGCAAACTAAAAGAAATAATATACTAATGGAGACTTTTGAAGTAGGCCTACTGGTATATCTACAGCTGCAATCCCTGTTAACCTAAGCTATATCTAAGGTTTAAATGTAATTAAAAGGTTTGCAAATAAAAGTTTTTAAAAATTTACTGCCACTAAATTTCATAGTATTTACTTACTGATACTTTAAATAATTCTATAGTATTTGGTTAATATAAAATAAATGGTTCACCACCAATTTTTATCCTAAAATGCTAAATTCATGTATATTTAAATAAATATTTAGGCTTACATTTAAGTATATGTTTTAAAGCATATCAATAAAAATCTTTAACAATTTTTGCCCGATTGAAAAATAATCAAACAATTGAAAAACCTGAACTATGGAGATGTGTGAAGCTTAGTAACCTTGTTTTATTGCCCACTGTGATCATATTTGGAGTTCATGCCAGTTTACTGACCACAGACTACTTTCAAGAGTCTGGGTCAGTTTATTATTAAAAAGTTCACATAATAAATTGTTCATGCATGCAATGTAAATGGTAATATAACGTCTTAATGTATGAAGTTCATTAAAAATTGCATAAAATCATAAATTAGAAAAATGTACCACATGTTTATATTACTTAATTTTGTCATACAATATGAAATACAACAAAAATGTAGTATAATCATCATACATCAATATGTGTGATTTTTGATGATATATGTATGATCAATATGTTATCAATATGTATGAGGTATCATGATATGTGGTGATCCATTATAAATACCTAATTTTTAAGTATTATTTTCATCAGACAAAACTGTACATAAGTATTTTTTTACCTAGGTGAAGGGATCTGGTAAGGGTAGAATGTGTCATACAATTTTTGTTGTCATATATACAAGTTATAAACTGAAGGTTAACATTCATATCTTTTCTCAGAATGCCAGTAGAAAAATATATTTTTTTTTAATACTTAAAATTAAAAGATTTTTATGCTGGTCATGGAATTACTTATAATAAAATCAACATGTGTTGCTGCTAGCCCAATACGAATGGATGAAAGTGGGCATAAATGGGTTTAATAAATACTGTGTAAGATATATTAGGTTACTTTATTTTACATTATTTATAGTTTTTCTAAAATTATTTCTTTTAGTCATAAAAACTTTAAGACTGAAGCACTGTAATAACCAGTTTTCCAGCTATTTCTTGCTTTTACCAGTTTTTAAAACAAAAAATTTTAGAAATGCAAAACAAAAATGAAAATATTACTTTTTATAATTATAAAATAAGCTTTTCTGTAGAAAAAAATACTTCAAATTTTTTGTTAAAAATGTTTCTAAGATATGTTAAGAAGACTAATGTTTGGCCTGTTAGTTTTTTTTTTTTTTTTTAGTAGTGTAGGCTATGGCTGGATGTTGGTATAATTATGAATGTAAAAGCACAAGGAAAATCATCTTTCTTAAGAATAGCCCATACGGTTTATTTGTAACATAGTGAGCAGCAAAGGTACAATCAGTATTTATATATATCATTCATATAATCAATCAGTAGAATATTTTATATATCATTTTAGCACAATCAATAGATGTTCAGGAGTTTCTTCTGTTATAAGCTTCCAGTATTTGCATGTTGTCCATGACAAACCAATTTCTCAATGACTGAAGACTGATCCTAGAAAAAAATATATATTATAACTATACAAAGCTATTACCTCTAATTTTAATTACGAACTTAAAATAGTTACACTTTTGCAGTAGTATATAGACTGATAACTATTTGTACTTTTGTATCAAACTGATAGCTAATGTTCTATTTTTATAATAAAACTGCTGATCAAATAAATTAGTAATGCTAAAATTTTTTCTCAACAATATAAATATTCACCTCAATTTCAAGCAACAAAGTATATAACTTTAAAACTACAAAATAGGAGAACAGCACTACATTTAATGCAGATTTCAAAATATATACAATAGGCTATAAGTGTTTTTTCTTGATTTAACTTAAAACACACATACGCTTAACACTTTACTACAAGTTTTACCTAGAGTGAAATCTGATTAACTGTGTTCGTATAAAAATTATTAAACTTGATATTATTTTAGGCTGAGGTGAACAAAGTTGTACTTACTGAGTTGTTTATTCTTTTCACTGATGAAATAGGCACATATTCGATTTGATAAAATCAAAATGTTCAAATCCAAAATATCTTTGGCTAGGTGATGATTACTGTAATTTAAAACTTGTAGTTGAAAGGTTTCTCAAGTTTAACCTGCAACAGATATATTTCTCTAAAAAAATAACTCGCTGAAAAATATATTTTCTATATAGCCTAGCCTAATATCATGATAGTCCATCAAATGATAATTTATACAAATGCCTTGACATTTTGAAAAAAAAACTTTTATTCCAATCACATGGTCATAATTTCATGAAGGCCAATTTTGTGTGGTCTTTCATTTACCAATTGTAATTTTTGATTAGGCTACCTACAGCAATAAACTAAAAGGCAACATGTAAACAAACATTATTAATTATTGTAGGACGTGTATATGTATAATATGTAGCAAAAATTAATATACATTTTCTTAATGCTAGTTACTTGTGAACTATATCAAGTGGTATTCTCCTTGTGGAATTATAAAATATACTGGAAAACTGGTTTACAATATTCCAAACCTGTTAAGAAATACAATAATCCTCAATTAATTAACAAGCAAACAATCCAATAAACAAGAGATGTTAAAACTGAGTTATTGGGACCAATATAAATTTATCATAAATATAAAAATAAAGAAACAAGTAGAATTTACAAAAGTGAAAATAAAAGTTACCAACATAACCTCAAAATGACTACTGTTCGAAAGTAGGTAACATGCTTTTAATGGTAAAAACGAAAAATGTTTCATAATAACGATAAGTGTATTTTCATAATTAAAATACATTTTTTTTTTTTTTTAAGAACTTGATAACCTAACTCTACTTAGCTGTTGCTTAACCTAACTTGACTCACTGTTGGTGTTTAATGAAACGCATGTTATTACTAATCAAAAGAATTTAATTTTTTCTTAAAAAAGAACTTGGTAACCTTACTCAGCTTAGCTGTTGTGTGTTAACTCATTTATTACGTATATAACTTATATTCCTTAAACGTACTAATCTTTGTTGTTAGTAGTATCACAGCATATAGTAAAAATGGACGTTGGAATATAGATTTGTAACAAATCACTAAAAATCATAATTTATCATAATAAAGTTAATCTTCCATGGGTTAATATCTCTCAACGAAATGACAGAGCATATAATAAAAGCAAAAAAATAGTAAAATCACAATTTTTGCAAAAGTTCCGAAAAGTCAGACATACCCGAGAGCCAATTACAATCCAAACTGTTAAATTTAAAGTGTATTTTCATAATTAAACGAATACATATTTTTTTTTAAAAAAAGAACTTGATAACCTAACTCGACTTAACTGTTGCGTGTTTAACCTAACTTGACTCACTGTTGGGTGTTTAATGAAACGCATGTTATTACTAATCAAAAGAATATAATTTTTTTTCTAAAAAAGAACTTGGTAACCTAACTCAACTTAGCTGTTGGGTGTTAACTCATTTATTACATATATAACTTATATTCCTTAAACATACTAATATTTGTTGTTAGTAGTATCACAGCATATAGTAAAAATGGACGTCGGAATATAGATTTGTAACAAATCACTAAAAATCATAATAAAGTTAATCTTCCATGGGTTAATATCTCTCAACGAAATGACAGAGCATATAATAAAAGCAAAAAAATAGTAAAATCACAATTTTTGCAAAAGTTCCGAAAAGTCAGACATACCTGAGAGCCAATTACAATCCAAACTGTTAAATTTAAACTGTATTTTCATAATTAAAAGAATACATATTTTTTTTTAAAAAAAGAACTTGATAACCTAACTCGACTTAGCTGTTGCGTGTTTAACCTAACTTGACTCACTGTTGGGTGTTTAATGAAACGCATGTTATTACTAATCAAAAGAATATAATTTTTTTCTTAAAAAGAACTTGGTAACCTAACTCAACTTAGCTGTTAGGTGTTAACTCATTTATTACATATATAACTTATATTCCTTAAACGTACTAATCTTTGTTGTTAGTAGTATCATAGCATACAGTAAAAATGGACGTCATAATATAGATTTGCAACAAATTACTAAAAGTCATAATTTATCATAATAAAGTTAATCTTCCATGGGTTAATATCTCTCAACGAAATGACAAAGCATATAATAAAAGGAAAAAAATAGTAAAATCATAATTTTTGCAAAAGTTCCGAAAAGTCAGACATACCCGAGAGGTAATTATAATCCAAAATGTTAAATTTTTATATTAATGTACACATTTTACTTATACGTATTGTAACCTATATAACAGATTTATTATTAGCCTAGAAAATGTCAAAGCAAAACTAAATCAAAATATAGTGTTGTTACAAACTTTGATTTTATACTGAATTTGTAGAAGTCATTAAAGTTTATCTAGTTCTTTATGAAAGAAGGACATAGCCTCAATTTCGTAAGCCTGGGATTAGTTTATTCATTAGCTATTTTAAACCATATTAACTTTTTATAAATTTGTATTTAATACTTATCCCTCAGCTGACTTTTGAATGTTCTTTTGCCAAAACACTTAATTTAATTAAATGTATAGGCCTATATGTAAAAATCCAAAATGTCATTTTGCGCAAATGAATGAAAGACAAAAAAATGAACCTAACTAGTCTAATATGGGTTTGTGTGAAATATAGTTTTGAAATTAAAAACAGTTAGGCCTAATATAATAAGTAATCATCATTTTATATAAAAACAAATTTTTTTTAAAAATTGACTGCCTTTAGCTTATATTGAACAATAACATGCTTGTAGCAACATTAAATTATTCTTGTGAATTCTACAAATATTGCTATACTTTAGACTTAAAAACAACTGTAACTTCACAATTAGTTAAAGCCTATCATCTTGTTACTTCAAAAACTTGCATTGAATTAATTACTGACTAATTTGCAAAGTAAATCCTCCATGCTCAATGTAATGTAAAAATGTAATAATAATGTCGCAAAATTTTTCTGTTAAAAATTGTATAAAATCGTTACTTAATAAATGTTGTGTGGGTTAATATTAGGCCTACTTAATTTTTATAAAAATATTGCAATTATATTATACCTGAGGCATATTAAATACACAAATAACTTATCTTTTCTCCATCATATAAATAAGAGAAGAAAGTATGTTATATCCTTACAGAGCTTAATATAGTTTATAAGTTGTAACTGTTAGCTTTAGGAATATTTTATACTTTTCTGTAAATATATTCTCATTTTCACATAAAAACCTACTTTAGACTAACCTCACCCCATTACAGTAGTAGGTATAAGAAAAAAATATATTTGGACTATAATGCTTAGTTGTAAGTTTTCTTTGGTCTGTAAGTAGACATAGACATATTATTTAGATATTTGCAAAATATTACTAGATCTACCAATGTTACAACCAAGTAGCCTACTTTAATATTAAAAATAAACTGATATCTTAGTGATATGTAAAAATTTATTACTAATACATTAGTTTCAGTTTACTATTATTAATATAGTAATTATTATAAAAGTGATTGTTGGTCCTCCAACTATTTGTCATGTACAATAATTGTTAATATTCTAAGTTATAAATAATGTGAAATCTTAAAATTATAGTAACACACTCATGGGTTTACTAACCTTCTTCCAGTCCTGTTTTCTTCAATCCAACAGAATTTTGGTCCGTAAAAATATTTTGTCAATATATTTCAAAACTTGTATTTGTTTCTACATCTCAATTCTTCATTGAACTACTTTTGTAATAGAAAAATCCAGACACAAATAAACAAAATACATTATGGTTATCAACATTGGCATAACCTCAACCTAGGAAAAAGCAGTTCACTTTGCATTTTTCACACGAAAAATTGAATTTGAAGACGCATTCATATACAATAAAGTATTGTATTAATATGTCACTCAGCTCACATTTCAACATATTAGAAACGTTTCAACACAGTACTTAATATTTCATATTTTTTAAAATCTGCAATGAATCTAATATACTTCTTCCAGTCTTGTTTTCTCCAATCCAACAGAATTTTTGTTCGTAACAATATATTTCAAAACTTGTATTTGTTTTTACATCTCAACTCTTCCTTAAACTACATTTTCTAATAGAAAAATCCAGACACAAATGAACAAAATACATTATGGATATCAACACTGACATAACCTCAACCTAGGAAAAAGCAGTTTACTTCGTATTTTTCACTGGAAAAATTGAAATTTAAGACGCATTCATATACAATAAAGTATCGTATTAATAATATCACGCTGCTCGCACTTACAATACATTAGAAACTTTTCAACACAGTACTTAATATTTCATATTTTTTTTAAAGTTTGCAATTAATCTAATGCATTCCAACATGGCCGCTTATAAGACAACACACAGTTTTCTAAACCCAAATATTCCAGCGTTCTGTGAACCTGATTTCTTGCCTCCGTGGAGGTCAAAACTCGAAGCGGAGGCAAATTCTCGCTCTGGAGGCATATCCTAATGAATGACATGTATAAAGAGGCAATGTTTAAGGAATGGCAAATCTATATATATATATATATATATATATATACATCAGTGAGTTGGGACATTTGGGATATACCTCCGGGAATCCTACTTAGGTCTACTTCAGTACTTTTTTAAAACCTAAACCGAATTTCAAATAAAGAACTGAAGTTATATATAAAAAAACGTAATAATAACTTAAGAGATCACAGTAAATGAATTACATTTATGTTATTTTTTTATATGAAAGTAGATAAAATTATTTTAGTGTAGTGCAATATTCCAGTTTATAGGGTCATTCTGCCATGAACTGTAATTTTTTCTAAATTTTGAAAAGTAGCAAATAAAATATTTAGTACTTATATATTATTCACCAGGAAGTGATTCAGGTGTATTCTTCACTGTAACGCTTATAATCACACTTTATATTTATCCCAACAATTATAATCTTTCAAACATCTGTAGTACGAACTCACAAGATTGTGAACAGAAAAACTCACTAATGGCTTTTATTTAGTGAAATAAAAATACATGTATTTAGATACATTTATATGTACAAAGCTCTGTGCAGGTTCCTTTAAGGCAGTTTAATTTTAGAAACAAGTCAGCAGTGAAGGTTTCTCAAACAAAATTAACAGTTCATCGACAATCTTTTACCGTAAATCCACCCCAGCCGCATGTTTAGTAAAATCGTAGGGATGTTTGTTTGTTATTTAGTGAGTTACAGGGTTGGATAATCTAATTATCATAACAGATCTGTGAAGTTGACCTACCAATAACAGCCCATTCATTTCAAAATTAAGAAAATCATCAGTTTTGCTAAAACCGACGTTAGTCTGGCTTTAGAAGTCTTAAATAAATATAATTCATTATGGGTGGCCAAACTTTCCACGAGACATGCAAAATTAAAAGTCAAATTTTTTTACGTAAGTCAATTCTATTTCATTAATTTCTGGTTGTATTGGTAAAGAAAACGTTAGTTTCGCGTTTATATGAGTTTTGTAAAACAGCCTGTATGCGTGGTGCAATTTCACGGTTTTTAAGAATGTTAAAAGAAAATTTAAAATTACGAAAATCGTTAGTTTTGTTTAGTTTTGGATAGTTTTAGAAGAGGAAATGTAAGTTTCACTTTCCTTACGAGTTTTATAAGAGACTGAGTGGGGGGCCAACTTCACGTTTTTAAGAATGTCTCAAAGGTAATTTAAAACAATGCCAATCGTTAGTTTCAGTTAGTGTTGATGAAAAAATAAATTGGTCCACACTAACATTTAATGAAGGAATGACAAGTGCCGTGGAACGTTAAACCGTTCAGTAATTAATTACATAAATAAAAAGTATATTAATAAAAGCGAGGGTATATAAATCAGCAAAATAGTGATTTCTCGTTAGGGAATATGAAAAAGCATCCCCTAATTTGATTTGTCATACGTCTAGAACGGTGGTCGGAAAATGTGTCATCCAAAAGAGCCAAATATAAAAAATAGAAAATTGAAGTTTATTCAAAGAGCGATTTTTTAAACTTAAGCTTTGCTATAGTAGAGACATTTTTATGTAAATAATTAAAATTAAATTATTTAAACTAAATTAGAATTAAACTCTCGAGCTTGCCTTTTCTAAACATGTATTAGTTTAAATAACGGTACATTAAATAAAACTTGGTACCAAACTTATATAAAGATAATATTTATTTGAAATATAACATGTTATATAATATAAATGGTTTTTTTTAAAAAAACTACAAATACTCCACTAATGTGAACAATGGCCTTGCATTTCGTTGCAAATTAAGGGTGTCAGGTTTGTATGTTGTTGCCTCTAAATCGGTATAAAGACGCTCGAATTTTGAAATATACAATTCTTTATTTTTAAATCCAGCAACTGCATTTCAAAGTTACCAATATTAATATTAAAGGACGTAAAATTTATTTCTGCTACCGTGGCGTTCAGAGGTTTTCTCATCTCTCATGTCTTAAAAGGCAAGTTAATAAATAATATTCCGTACCTGCACTAAATATTTCGTGGAAGCGCAGCAGCCAAGGAGTCAAAGATCCGCGATTTGCCGGCTACTGGACTAGAACGATTAAAATGTCCAAGAACATAGCTACGAGAAAATAAAATTTTAACAAATAACTTGGATTAATTGTTTTTTTTTTGTTTTTTAAAGGAAAGATAATAGTTTTAACCCAATTTAGGCTATGTAGGTCCATTTTGAAATCCTTCCTTAGTTAGCATCTTCTATTTGACCCAAACAACTATGTAAAATTTCATATTGCACTTCTAGAAATAGCCTATTTTTAAAGAAATCTTGATACCACTCATTTGCTAGTCCGTCTAACGTACAGTATTTCATTTTCACTTGGATTTTTATTTAGACATATATTCTTATTTTTATTGTTATTATTTTATTTTTATGATCAACTTGTCAGGCTGAAATTATTAATCTTCATTAAATGTGCGTCCTATTACATTACTTAAGTTAATTAATGGAAACCTTTTATTTACCCCCGCTTAATTAACCCTTCAATTGATTTTAGGTTCATTTAGTTTGGGCTTGAATTCGAACTTTCAAAATTAAGTTCAAGCCTTAGGAGTAAATTTTGGAAAATATTTAATATGTTTTGTATAGTATTTATTTTGGTTTTAAGCAAATCCGTCAAAAGCGATTTCGACAGTACAATACAAGCTTTTATACTTCCTCTTATTTCTGTAGAAGATAAATTTTTGAAAACCGTAGCCTAATTATAATTAATTATTAGTATAATTAATTATTAGAAAATTAAAAAGTTTTCAACTAAATATTTAAATTAAATTGTGAAACTAACATTTTTTAACAAAAATTATCCAGAACTAGCATAATAGGATTGATTAACGTAATGTAATAAAAAAAAATTTAGTCGTCGGTGGCCTCGTCTGAAAATAAGCCTACCCATAGCAAATATAATTTATTTAAGACCTTTAAAGCAAAATAACCAAAAACTAACGAAAAACAAACGATTAGCATACATTTAAATTGTCCTTGTCTGTTAACAATTGTCAAATCTCTTAAAAACCTAGACGTTGGACCATCCACACGGTCTCTATAATACGCATAAGGTTTCAGCAATACCTGTTTATTTGCCGAAGCTATCAGAATCTAACGTCGATTTTAGCAAAACTAACGAAATAGAAGTAGTTTATGTAATACAAATTTTGATTGCAAGAAAATACAAAAAAGTCAGTAATTCTCCTTTACAAGTGTTTTGTTATAATTGAGAAGTTTAGTTTGAAAACGTCCTTTGTCCACCGGAAGACGAAATCGAGATTTTTATTTATGCATATTCTTTATACATAATCTATAGAAAATATAAGCGTATTTGTAACCAAAAAGTCCTATAAATAAAAAATATGTGAGTTTAAATATGTGCTTTGGAATAAAAATGTCTTTTGTCCAACCAACGTGGCCGCCTAGAATTAACTACTAAAGGTTCATGTTTTCTTTTCAAAATGACCTTCAATACAAATGGTACGTGAATGGTGTTTGTTCACTTTAGTTTCAAACTTGTCTTTTGTCCACTGAGATATCAACATTACAACCTTTGGAAAAATACAAAAATAATATTAATTCTGTTTGTATCTCTTTGTTTTGTGAGTATTTTAAAAAGTTATAACCCTTCTTGTAAGCAGGCAATTGTTTATTTGTGAATCTTACTATAGGTTATGTTGACGTATTGTTTAGAAGTTACACGATTAAGGCATCCACGAATTTTGTGTTTTGATCGTGATTTTGTGTCATATATTAAATATTTTTATTATTTCCGTAAATTGTTATACCGTGTATTGTTTTTATATTTTAGTAATTCTACCACTGAAAATGCTTTTTTCAATTTTTTTTTATGACTTTGTTATTCCTATTTTTCCTAATAAATATAATATTGATTTTCTTTAAACAATGGTCTAAATTTTAACAATAATTAAATATTTTTGCTGACTCGTTCCACGTAAAAAACATTTTTTTAATTTTAATTTATTTTTTTAAATAGTGTTTTAATAATATTTGTTTAAATAAATGAGATATTACTATAGTTTTGCTGTACAGTGCCAAATGATAACATTTTTAATCAAACCGTCCTTTGTCTATTATTTTTATTTTCAAAATGTTTCATGTCCACTCTTCAGTTTCAAAATGCTTCTTGACCATAGATATTTATTTATTTATTAATAAACCAAAAGTGTGAAAGCCTTTACATTTTGTTTAAAGTTACGTAGAGACATAGAGTATAATTTAAACACTTATTTTACCATATATTTAAAAATTGTGCACTTGAAAATGTTTTTGTGATTTCCTGAAAATTTTCAACAATGGCCGTAGCACGTTTTGAAGATAGAATCCTTAATTACACAAAATTATTTTAAAATTAATAAATTCACTCACCAAGTACGAAACTACTCTCTGATGTGGAATCTGAAACACAAAAAGTAATGTTGTCAAATTTACTGGAAGATATGTTTACAGCTAGCAAGCAAATGTGGTTGACAATGTTCATCTATACCGACAAATTAACAAAAAATTAGATATTTTTGTAGTTATTTTGGATTTTGTATTTGTTTGAAGCCGAGAAATTACAGGTGTCAGATATTGTAATATCTGTTGTTGATAATTAAATTACCAATATTAATTGTCGTTAAGTTTCTGATTTTCATAATTTTTATTCGGAAAACGGAAATAAGAACGTCTATATTTTATACAGATTTTCATGCATTCGGGGAAAGAAAACTGCAAAAATTAATATATTTGTTTTCATTATATCAACGTCAAAACGTAATTTTTGTTCAAGAACGAGGATGGTATAGAAAAGAATATGGGGGGAATTATTGTTTCAACTGATACGTTAAATTAAAATTATTGACAGACCAATTATATAAACATTCTTCTCTTATATTATTATGTTATGTTTTGTATTATACAATTTTAATTCGGATTAACCTATTTGAAAAAAATATAAAATATTTTAATCATTTAAAATTGCTACTAAAAATCTATTGTATTAGTTATAAAAAATATTAAATGGTTTCTTTTCCAGCTCAAACTATTGACTTTTTAATAAAATAATATTAAAAATTATTGTAAATTTGTGCTTATAAATCAATATTATAGGAAAATATTATAAATATTTTGTAATGTACAATATGATAGTGGAATTACCAAAGCAATCTGCTTTGTATTTTGATATGAAAAAGTCCCAAAATCGTTAAGCTTATTTTACCATTAACTTTGTAACACAAATTGTTAAAAAAATTCATTAGTGACATTTTTGTTCTTTAGTATTTTATTTTTTATTATTTTTAAAATATTTTTAGTGAATTATTAATTTAGTTATGGCCAAACACATGGAACATTTGCAGTAAAATCATTTATAAATAAATAATATAAAATACATAATTGATAAATGATGAATAAAAAAACATTGTATAATATACATATTATTTGTTAATATGATTTATATTTCAATTAGATTTCAGTTGAATCGTTATTATTTATTATTAAATACAATGCTTAGTACGTTATAGGCCAACCTTTTTTTCCCCGAAGGCTGTGCAGACTAGCTGCAGCTATTGAGAATATGTCGATGTCCTCGCAGATCCCAATTCTAACACACATTTACACTTACAACATTACACTTACGACCTTAAGCTTATTGTTGGTAACACTAAGCTTCACCAACATCTTATGTTTTAATCCCTTTATGAATAATGAGCTTTTCAAGGCCATCTTGATTTTGCGTGATGCGAGTGCACAAATTTATACAGATATATAATCTGTATATTTTCGATATAATCGATATGGAATTGGTATATTTTGCGCGTCGTAAGTTTCATATTTAATGAATTATAATTATAATTTCCTGCATTTCCGCCCGAAACGAGCCGTGGACCTTGCGCGTGCGAGGCGCAGAAAGTAACCACAACACGACGGAAAGTACGAAGACGTTTGACCAATGTAAATATATGCAATGAATCGTTAATTTAATTTTAATAAATATGTGATAGTGAAACTGCAGTTTTTTTGTATTAATTCATAACAATCAAATGATTTCATTGTACAACAAATAGGCTATAATAAGTAGCCATGTATTTGTAGCGTTTTCGAACAAATTATAGTAATTAAAATAAAAATAAAAGAAAATATAATACATGATATTTATTTTGGTACAATAACAGAAATTGTTGTTTAAACTGCACTGGAAACACGAAAATAAACCCCGACCACTATCAAATTCAAGTTCTTAATTTACACGGATTTTGACAACTGCAAATGCTAAGTTTACGCAGTCGCTTACACTGATTACGATAGTGAAATAAAAATGAAAATTAATAAAAAAGAAATTATGGATCTTAAAAGATTTAAAATGGCCGCTATTTTGAAACTGTTGGAAGAATTTCGCTGGGTAACGAAGTTGTCCAAACTTTTACCGAATTTGTAGACTTGCACGCGTTTGAATTAAATCGTACTAAATAATTTTATGGTTCCGCAGAAAATCTAGTCCTATACATTCACCCATATATATTTTAGTTCCAAACAATATTGTCAGTATATTGAACTGTAAACGCTAAAACCATGTAGTGATTATTGGGCTGGGTATGTAGTGTATTGGCGTGTATTACTCAACTGAAGATCCTTTCAACGGCAACACATTCAAACGGTGCAACACACTTGACGGGAGTCTGTAGACTCTTATGCTAATACACAATACGGAACCTCTAACTTATTACACAGGCTAGATCTCTAACTTATAACACCCTTTCTACGAAGGAAATTCGAAGGTTTACACATCCTCAATTTTGATCGAATGAAACTTTTGTTGTTTGATTTTTTGGTCATATGATCCACTGTGTTAAAAACATGGTTTATATGACCAAAAGTTTATTAGGTCGAAATATTAAAGTATAATTTGGTCAAATGTGACGGCGTAATAGCTCAGAAATTATTAACATGATTTTGTATTTCCTTCGAAGGAACGGTGTTACAAGTTAGAAATCGACCTCTGTAATAAGATAGAATGTCTATCAAATACTATATATAGCTAGGCCTACATTCTTATAATTAACTACTACATTGTATTTGTCACTTCCAGACTGTAAGCTAATAACAGCCTTATTAGTTATGTCATTATTTATTTACTAGCTGTTACCCGTTGCAGTTTCGCCTGCAATTATAATATAGATAATAATATTTATAGTATATTTTCAAAAGCAGTATACGTTCATTTCAATACCTAATCTATCTAATCTAATCTAATTCATATTATATTTCTGAAAGTTTGTGTGTTTGTTTGTTATTCAATCACGCTTTAACCACTGGTCCAATTGAGATGAAATTTGGTACGAATATGGTTTAAGTATCTGAGATACACATAGGCCTATTCCCGTTTTACAAAACGTCTTTATACTACTTACCCAGCCCAAAATAATTATTAGTATTTAGTTTTTGGCATGTGTTAACTGTAGTTATTTACTGGACCTGTGATTTAGGTACCTGAGATGAACATAGATTCAATCCATTTTAAGAATCTTAATCTGTGTTTTATTTATTGCAAAATTATTGCTTTTAATGTAACATTTTCAATATTTTAGTTGAAATTTTTTTCAAAACTGACTTTAATTTGTTACTTTGTGTTGAATTTTCAATATTAAATGTAAAAAAATCCCTACGCAGAGTGCCAATTGTAAGGTAGTATATATATTTGTGTAATTACATTATATGAAAAAATGGTAAATGTGCAGTGTAGCATATCCTGGATTTTACAATATTTTTGTTACTAAAATGCTTTATTCTGTGCCCAAAAGCAAGAATCTAAAATATGAAATCACGAGAAGTACGATAAAATCGAAAATAAAAGTGACCAACATAACCTCATTTTGCTACCCGGTGAAAATCAGTAACGTGTTGTAAATCGGTAAAACAATAAAAATACGTCTAACACGGGTTTTGGGTGATAAGAAACCAATTTTTAAAAGAATACTGCATAACCAAACTGACACGACTGTTATGCCTAACAAAGTTGAACAGTTGATTGTTCGACTAATTTGTTACTTTATGTTGAATTTTCAATATTAAATGTAAAAAAATCCTACGCAGAGTGCCAATTGTAATTTGTAATATTACAATTACTGTGTATTTTTAATTAATTACGAATATTACTGTTCCAATATTTCTGTAATTACATTATATGAAAAAAATGGTAAATATACAGTGTAGCATATCCTGGATTTTTCGATATTTTTGTTACTAAAATGCTTTATTATGTGCCCAAAAGCAAGAATAAAAATATAAAAGCAAGAAAAATTTCACAATAAAAGCGAACAACAGGCGAAAAACTCAAAATTGCTACAGGCGAAAATCGGTAACGTGTTGTAGATCGGTAATTCAAGAAAAATACGTCTAACACGGGTTTTGTGTAATAAGAAACCCATTTTTTAAAAGAATACTGCATAACCTAACTGACATGGTTTTAGACCTATCACGGTGATGCGTGAAAAAACCTTTAGCTATATTTTTTAAAGATTACTAGGCTACATATCCTAACTGACACGGTTGTTGGGCCTAACATGGTGATGCGTGAAAAAACCTGTATATTTTTTGAAGAATACTACATAACCTAACTGACACTGTTGCTGGCACTATCACGGTGATGTGTGAAAAAGTTTATATATTTTTTAAAGAATACTACATAAGCTAACTAACATGGCTGTTAGGCCTAACACAATGATCCATTAAAAAACCTTTATTTATTTTTTAAAAGAGTACTCATAACCTAACTGACACGGTTGTTGGGCCTAATACGGTGATACATGAAAAAACCTTTATATATTTTTAAATAGTACTCTAACAAAAAACCTTTATATTTTTATGGAACTTAACTAACACGGTTGTTAGGCCTAACACGGTAATGCATGAAAAAACCTTTATATTTTTTTAAAGAATACTAGGCTACATATCCTAACTGACACGGATGTTAGGCCTAACACGGTGATGCGTGAAAAAACTTTTATATTTTTTAAAGAATACTAGGCTACATATTCTGACACGGTTGTTAGGCCTAACACGGTGATGCGTAAAAAACCTTTATATTTTCTTATATAATACTATATATACTAACAGACATGGTTGTTAGGTCTAACACGGTGATGCGTGAAAAAACCTGTATATTAAAAAAAAAAAATACTGCATAACCTAACTGACACGGTTGTTAGGCCTATCACGGTAATGTGTGAAAAACCTTTATATTTTTTAAAGAATACTACATATCCTAACTGACATGGTTGTTGGGCCTATCATGGTGTTGTGTGAAAAAAAACCTTAATTTTTTAGGAATACTACATAACCTCATTGACACGGTTGTTAGGCCTACCAACAAGGTGATACGTGAAAAACCTTTATAATTTTTAAAACAGTACTACATATCTAACTGACACGGTTGTTGGGCGTATCACGATGATGTGTGAAAACACATTAAATTTTTAAAAGAAAATACTACTACAGAATATCCTGACAGGGTTTTGGGCCTATCACGGTGATGCGTGAAAAACTTTATATTTTTTTTAAAGAATACTACGTATCTAACTGACTCACTTGTTATGCGTAAAAAAACTTCTATATATTTTAAATAATACTACATATCCTAACTGACACGGATGTTGGGCCTATCACCGTGATGTGTGAAAAAACCTTTATTTTTTAAAAGAATACTCCAAACTTAACTGACACGGTTGTTAGGAAGAACACGGTGATGCCTGAAAAATCTTTTTATTTTTTAAGGAATACCACATATCCTAACTGACACGGTTGTTGGGCCTATCGCGGTGATGTATGAAAAAAACTTCATTTTTTAAAGAGTACTCCAAACCTTATCTGACACGGTTGCTAGGCCTAACGCGGTGATGCATTTAAAAACCTTTATTTATTTTTTAATAAGAGTACTCCAAACCTAACTGACACGGTTGTTGGTCCTAACACGGTGATGCATGATCTTTAATGTATATTATACTTGCTGGCAAAGCCGTGACGGGTAACAGCTAATCACATTATATTTCTGAAAGTTTGTTTTGTTTATTTGTTTGTTATTCAATCACACTTTAACTACTGGACCAAAAGAGATTAAATTTGGTGTGAACACATTTTAGGTATCTGAGATAAACACAATAAACCAGTTTAATTGTATAATAGAGACTTTTTAATAATACTGTATTTTATTAAAATATGACAGGACCCTTTTAGAGTATCGAGTAGCAAAAATCTATATGTCTTGGCCGAAAACCATAAATCGTATAATATTGTATATAGAAATATATTAAAATGAAATGACCTATTATGCTTTGAAAATCGACTATAAATTTTATTGCCTAGATTATAATTGCAGGCAAAGCCGCAACGGGTAACAGCTAGTATTCCTATATATTACAAGATTTACTAATAAATATTTTGAGCTGGGTAGGTAGTATAATGACGTTTTTTTAAAACAGGAACAGGCCTATGTGTATCTCAGATACTTAAACCATACTCGTACCAAATTTCATCTTAATTGGTCCAGTGGTTAAAGCGTGATTGAATAACAAACAAACAAACACACAAACTTTCAGAAATATAATATGAATTCGATTAAGATAAGATTATTTGGAGTTAATTTTCCCCTTATATATGTGGAATTAAAATTTTACTAAATTTTTCGCAATTATTTTCGAAAATATTCATAATTGTTACAAACGATACGAAAACATAATCATTTGACTATACAAAGACGTTTGAATCATGTTAATCGTTTGAGCGGTTTTAATTTTATAGCGGTTAAGAGAAACCAGTGTAAAATACAGAATAACCCTAGCGAGTCAGAAACCAGCAATGCCGACCTACATTTCAAAGCCTAGACATTTCAAACTTTACAACAACGGTAACGAAACTTTGGCAATATAAATATATTTTGTAATTATTCCCGATATTTGTGTTATTGAATTTTCACTATTCCTTTCGAAATTATTTCTTAAAATATATATGTAACTCTTATAAACGTTGTGCAAACAAAATCATTTCACATTGTAAAAGGCATTTGAATTATGTTAATTGGTTGAGAGGTTTATGTTTTATACCGGTAAATAGATTATATTATTAGATTATTATAAGCACCAATTAATTTGGGAGGTTATCAAATTTAAAGAATATGTAGGCTATATTGAACACAATATGTCACAAGAATTGAAATACTTTAAACAAATGGAAATCTTTAGGCTGAATTGGGATAAGTCACTTAAATTGTACATTTCTTGAAAAAAATTTAGTCCTGAAATTTTATTAAGTTCTAGAGTATTTGGTTTGTGTCTGAATAGGTAATGTGCGGTACCAAATAAGTAGAGAATACGCCGATGAATTAAAATGTTCTCTAAAATTTTACCTGTTTAGAGACTAAACTAAAATTTTAGTTCAGAGACTTTTAAAGGCTAACGGTACTTTTACGAATAGTATAATATGAAATGTAAATACATTTCATAACATTTAATATTCTCATTTAAAAATGATACACAAGCTGTAAAATACTGCACGTGTTACAGGTGCTGCACTCTGGTAATTATTAAATATATTTCATAAATTCTACCAAGATAGTGCTGCTCACTGCAGGTTGAATAATGTTCTAAATTTATTACTGAATTACTAAATTTATAAGTAATCGATATTGTACTTATATTTGCAATGCAACTGATAAAGTTCTTTAAATATATATTTTTACAAAAGATATCTGTATCTGTAGACTGAAATACATAGAGCTGAAGTTTTATACACTGATTTATCTTAAAATTTTAAAGTGCAAAAGAAACATTATTTCGAAGATTTTACCATTAAAAGCTTAAAATGTGGTAAAACGAATTTCAACTTTTACCCACGTATCGCTACACCCAAAAGACGTAGAGAGCTGAAATTGTGTACATAAATGTTTACCTTAGGCCTGACAGGTAAGCAAAGAAAAGGTTTTCCAAAGTTCGTCGCCTAAAGATTTCACAAAAGTAAAAACGAACTTTAAACTTTATCTTTGTTTCTTTTCGTCAAAAAGGCAAAGCGAGTTGAAAATTAGAATACTTAATTACCTTAAGCTTTTAAAAATGTCCAAAAAAGAGATTTCAAAAATCCACTCATAAAGGGTTAAATAGGTACCTATATTTAAATTTACATTTTATCTATCTATCTATCTATCTATCTATCTATCTATCTATCTATATATATATATATATATATATATATATATATATATATATACATATATATATATATATATATTTATATCTCCTCATCAAAATAAAAAAAAATAATATAAAACTTAGTAACTGCGTTTTGGTACATTCTTATCTTAACCTTTGTACGTGTACAAGGAAAGTGTTTTCAAACTTCCTCGTCGAATGATATGTTAACATTCATTAAGATATTCATTTTTAACCTTAATGCCATTCATTTGTTTATATCTATAAAAGACAATAAAGCTTCTTCCTAGAACAAGAAAATTTCAGTTTTGTAATGTTTGTCAGCCCTTTATACGGAAACGGTTTCACGCACTCCATGACACTTATCCATTGTTACGCAACGCAGGGCTGTGGCAAAGTTTAAGGTAAACTCAAACCCTCATCAACGTTTTGACACAAAATGGCGAGCATTCACATTGCCTGATTAATGTAAGAACTGAATATTTTCAGGCGCTCTAGACTTACTGTAGTTTATATTGAAACAAAATGTTTTAATCGAATTTCAAATTAATCAACTATAAAGTTTAATTCCCGAAAAATACAACATTTTCTTTGTATTATGTAAATATATACCCAGAAAAATACACAGCTAATTAATACTGTATTTCATATAAGATGGTATGGTTATAGAAGGTCTATTTATTTATAATCAAATAATAAATGTAATAAAAAATGTATGTATTTTTAATTATTCGTATTTAATAAATGTAAATGTTTAAACGATTTAAATTTGCCGCGTTTGTGCTCCCCTTTATTTGGCACACTGCCGACAGCCTCAACCCTATTCAGTTCTTAGCGTGACTCGGTCAGAAGGACACCTTCGTTTCAAAGCTGCCCGTTCTTTATTTCAAGAAGGTCAAGGTTATTCGTGAAAGAGAAATGTCATTACAAAATTATTTACGCAAACTAATTATTTTTGTTTTTGTGCTTAAATTAATTTTGTATTAATTTAAATAGTGATCATTGTACAAGTCACATTTAATACTGTTTTTTTTTGTAACGTACTTAAACATTTTTAAAATTTTGTTTTCAGGACGGAACAATAATTTTTAAGCTATCTCTTTAATGACGGATAAATTCAGGTAACTAATTTTTTTATATTATATTTAGAATATATATGTATATTCTAGTTAAATCTGCTTTATTAATGTTGGCCCTTCAATAATATTAATTTTGTGCATAATATAATTATATAATTTTATGTTCAATGCACATTTTTAGTGTGAGCCTACTACAGTATATTTTTAAAAACCTAAACTGTTTCTGAATTTTAAATAAAGATCTGAAGCTGTTTACGCAAAATGTAATAACTTTAGAGATCACGGTAAATGAATTACATTTATTTATTTGTTTATATGAAAGTAGTTGAAAAATATTTTAGTGTAGTGCAATATTCCAGTTTCTAGGAACTGTAATATGCCATGAACTGTCACTTCTTCTATATTTTGAAAAGTAAGCAAATAAAATACTTAGTACTTACAGATAATTCAAATTTATCCAGGAAGTGATTCGGGTGTAATCTTTACTGTAACGCTTATAATCACACTTTATATTTAGCCCAACAATTATAATCTTTCAAAAAGCTGTCGCAAGAACTTTGATGATTGTGAAGAGAATAACTCACTAATGGCTTTTATTTAATGAAATAAAAACACTTGTATTTAGATACATTTACGTGTACAAAGCTCTGTGCAGGTTCCTTTAAGGCAATTTAATTTTAGAAACAAGTCAGCAGTGATTGTTGCTCAAACAATATTAACAGTTCATCGACAAACTTTTACCGTAATCCCCCGTATGTTTAATAAAATAATAGGGATGTTTGTTTGTTATTTAGTGAGTTACAGGGTTAGAAATTCTAATTTTAAGAACAGATCTGTCATGCTGACCCACCCATAACAGCCCACCCAGTTCAAAATTAATCAAATCATCAGTTTTGCTTAACCCGACTTTAGTCTGGCTTTAGAAGTCTTAAATAAATATAATTCATTATGGATGGCCTAACCTTCCAAGGGCTCATGCAAAATTAAAAGTTAAAACTTTTATAACGTAAGTCAATTCTATTTCATTAATTTCTGGTTGTATTGGCAAAGAAAACGTTAGTTTCGCGTTTATATGAGTTTTGTAAATGTGCCTGTATGCGTGGACCAACTTCACGTTTTCTTTAAGACTGTCACAAAAACCCTTTAAAGTTACGAAAATCGTTAGTTTTATTTAGTTTTGCTAAAACCCACATTAGTTTCCGATAGTTTTAAAAGAGAAAAAATTAGTTTCGCATTCCTTATTAATTTTATAAGAGCTTGAGTGGGTGGGCAAACTTCACGTTTTCTTAAGAATGTCTGAAAGGTATTTTAAAACTATGCCAATAGTTTCAGTTAGTTTTGGTTTAAAAAAATTAGTTCACACTAACATTTAATGAAGGAATGACAAGTGCCCGTGAAACTTTAAACCGTTTCAGTAATTAATTACATAAATAAAAAAATATATTAATAAAAGCTATGGTAACTAAATAATCAATCTAGTGATTTTCCGTGTGCGAATATGAAAAAGTTATCCCCTAATCCGACTCGTCCTATTGATTTGTACGGTGGTTGTCAAGAGTGTCATCCAAAGAGCCAAAAATAAAACGTTTATTCAAAGAGCCATTTTTTTAATCTTAATCTTTGCTTTTGTAGAGACATTTTTATGGAAATAATTAGAATTAAATTATTTAAACTAAATTAGAATCAAATTAAATTAAACTCTCGAGCTTGCCTTTTCTAGACATGTATTAGTTTAACTAACGTTACATTAAACTTGGTACCATTCTTAAATAAAGATATTATTCATTTAAAAATATAACAAGTTAAATAATATACAAGGTTTCCTTAAAAAACTACAAATACTCCACTAATGTGAACAATGGCCTTGCATTTCCTTGCAAATTAAGGGTGTCAGGTTTGTATGTTGTTGTCTCTAAATCGATATAAAGACGCTCTAATTTTGAAATCCACAATTATTTATTTTCTAAATCCAGCAACTGCATTTCAAAGTTACCAATATCAATATTAAAGGGCGAAAAAGTTATTTCTGTTACCGTGGCATTCAGAAGTTTTCTCATTTCTCATCTCTTACAAGTCGAGTTAATAAATAATATTCCGTGCCTGCACTAAACATTTCGTGGAAGAGCAGCAGCCAAGGAGTCAAAGATCCGCGATTTGCCGGCCACTGGACTAGAACGATTAAAATGTCCAGAACATAGAATTTTAATCGCCAAATAAAATTTTAGCATCTTCTATTTGACCCAAACAAATATGTAAAATTTCATATTGAGCTTCTAGAAATAGCCTATTTATAAATAAATCTTGATACCACTCATTTGCTAGTCCGTCTAACGTACAGTATTTCATTTTCACTTGGATTTTTATTTTTGGGGTTGATTTCTAACTTTCGGGATTAAGTTCAAGCCTTAGGAGTAAATTTTGGAAAATATTTAATATGTTTTGTAGAGTATTTATGTTGTTTTTAATCAAATCCGTCAAAAGCGATTTTGACAGTACAATACAAGCTTTTATACTTCCTCTAATTTCTTTAGGGGATGAATTTTCGAAAACCGTAATTATAACTAATTATTAGTATAATTAATTATTAGGAAGTTAAAGAGTTTTCCCTTTGAACATATTTAATTTTCAACTAAATATTAAAATAAATTGTGAAACTAACATTTTTAACAAAAATTATCCAGAACTAGCATAATAGAAGTGATTAACGAACTGTAATAAAAATTTCGTTTTTAATCGTCGTTGGCCTCGTACAAAAATTAGCCTATACATAACAAACATAATTTATTTAAGACTTTTAAAGCAAAAATAACCAAACTTAACGGAAAAAACGATTAGCATACATTTAAATTGTCTTTGTCTCTTAACAATTGTCAAATCTCTTAAAAACCTAGACGTTGGACCAGCCACACGGTCTCTATAATACGCATAAGGGTTCAACAATACCGTTTTATTTGCCAACGCTATCAGAATCTAACGTCGATTTTAGCAAAACTAACGAAATAGAAGTAGTTTATGTAATACAAATTTGATTTTTAATTTCGGGTAATCTCGTGGGAAATTAGGCCACCATAATGAATGTCATTTATTTAAGACTTCTAAGACAAAACTAAACACACATTAATGAAATCCTAACGATTTGCATAATTTTGAAGTGAGTGAGTGTTCTATTATGGGTGGGTCAACTTTCCAGACCCTTTCCGAACAGAACTCTGAAACGCTTATTAAAGTGATACTCTTTACATTTTCTACTTTTTACATTTAAATTTATTTATTCGGTTACTCTTGTGTTATGGCTAATTTTCTTAATTTTCTGATCTCGTTCATCCTTTGTCACAATTCATGAATTTTTACACGAAATTGACGCAGACCTACGCTTGCTTGTGTTAAGTTGGTTTACTCATTAGGCCCCACACCGTAACATGAACTATTTAAAAACAATTTTACAGTAAAATCATAGGATAATTAATAATAATGTAAATATAATTAAAAAATAGGATATTAAAGAACATATAACTTAAGCCGAAGTTATTTTACAGTGATTTTCTTTCGTAAGACTACAAGAAAATACAAAAATTCAGTAATTCTCATTTACAAGTTTTTGTTATAATTTTTAGTTTCAAAACGCCCTTTGTCCACCAGATGACGAAATCGAGATTTTTATTGATATATTCATTATACATAACCTATAGAAAATATAAGCGTATTTGTAACCAAGACTTCCTATAAATAATAAATATTTGAGTTTAAATATGTGGTTTATAATCAAAATGTCTTTTTCCAACCAACTTAGAAAAATGGCCGCTTAGAATTAAGGTTGTGCGATCACGTCCGCTGACAAACTTTGTCCGCTAGATCGCAGGCCACTCGCTCTAGGGGCTGTTTTGCCAGTCGAACATTTCCCCTCCAGCCGCTTTGTGTTTCGTGGTTCCCCCTTCACGCTCCACACTTTTCTTGGTTCCTTCGGTAACTGTGGCTTTATCAGACCTTATGCTTACTTGAGCATTTTTTCATTGCTGGCTATATGCTACGACATCTTTCCATGGGATTTACGAAACAGAACTTCACATTCATGCGTTATATTTTTCTGTTTTTACAGAATGTCACTTTTGACTTATATTGTAGTTTGCCTACTCCAACTTGTATTTGTAATTATAGCACGCTACTCGCGTACCTGATGGAAGCAAATTTCTTAAATATGCTTGTTTTTGTTTAAAATAAAAACATTTTAAATTTATTAATTTTTGTTCTACAATAAAAATACAAAAATGAGAAGCCGGAATTTGTAAGTTTTTACGCAATACTTTCTATAAAAATTTGATTTCGCTATCGTAATCAGTGTTAAAAACTGTATAAATTAGCATTTAAAACATTAAAATTGTATTAAATGAAAATAAAATGTAAAATAAAAATGCAAAAATGAACCGCGACGTCAGGATTTGTGTGCATTTGTATGTACAGATAAATATGATTGGAGTAATAAACCTTGAACATTGATGATGTAATAAAAGCTTCTAAAAATTTAAAAACCTGCCTAGTATGCTGATCAGAACGATCACTGTTCTTTTGATGATATAAACCAAATTAATCAGCACGACGAAATATATATATATTGTGTATGATTAGGCTGAAGGAAAAACATTTAAAAAGTTTAACAATACAGGCTTTTCTTTAATCTCAATCTAAAATTACTTGTTTCCCATTTAACAATTACAGTACCTAGGCTAGTAAAAATCTAAATAAAAACCACCAAGTGGTGAAAAGCTCTTCCCAAGTCTACAGTTAAAAATTTTGTTGAAATTGCCTTTTAATGCATCCCGAAAGCATTTAACAATAAACTGTCATAATAAAGCGTATGTAAGTATTAGGTCAGGCGGTTAAAAAAATGTGGAATTCAGTCAGTTTAATTTGTGCATCATAATTTGTATTTTAGAATATTTTGTTTACTTTTAAGAAAATCAATAAAAAAATAATTTTCTCAATGCAAACACTCTTTTTTCTCCAATGACACACTTTTTTACATTATTATTCTTTTTAGGGAATGATTTCGGAAAAATGTTGAAATATATGTTTCATTATTTGTGTTTCAAAGCATATTTCTGGAATATACGATCAAGAAAAAAATTGTTTAATGTAAAATTGCATACCTTATTTTACATTTTCTACCCCTTTCAATCTCTTTAGGGAATGAGTTTTGGGAAATGGTGAAAAATATACTTTATTACTTATATTTAAGAGCGACTATGTTACGTTTTAAGAAGGTCATATGAAAAACATATTTTTTCCAATAAAAATTGTTGTACTTCTTTTTACCTCTTTAGGGGTTGAATACTGGAAAATCGTTTTTCAGTGCACCCCTACATGTGGTGGTAACCCTGAAAATTTCAATTCTCTAACTATAACAGCTTCGGCTGTACATTTATTATTAATGTTGGACTGGATAAGTAGTTTAATGGCATTAAAATCAATTTTTTCCAAATCCTTTCTTAGTGCACCTCGACATTTTGTAAGAAGGTACCCTGAAAATTTCAAGTCTAGCTATAATAGTCTCGGTTGTACGTTGATTAATAAAGTTAGACTGGATAAGTATTTTGATCGCGTTAAAACAAAAAAATTAAAAATTCTTTCTTAGTACACTTCGAGATTTTGTAAGGAGGTACCTGAAAATTTCAAGTTTCTAGCTACAATAGTCGGCTGTACGTTGATTATTAAAGTTAGAATGGGTAAGAAGTTAAATGGCGTTAAAATCAAATTTTTGCAAAATCATTTCTTAGTGCACGCCTATATGGTAACATAAATGTACACTCAATATTTCAAGTTGCCAGCTAAAATAGTTTTGGCTCTTCATTGATTATGAATCAGTCAGTCAGTCACTCAGTCAATGAGGCAGTTGGGACTTCTTCTTTTATATATTAAGAAAAGCTATATATCTTATGTAAATATTGTAAAGAATGTAGGTATTGTATGTAAATACCGTAAAGTAAAGCGTACATAGATATCGTGAGCTATGTATCGGATGTCAATATTGTAAAGAATGTAGGTATTGTATGTATATATCGTAAAGTAAAGCGTACATAGATATCGTAAGCTATGTATCGGATGTAAATATTGCAAAGAATGTAGGTATTGTATGTAAATACCGTAAAGTAAAGCGTACATAGATATCGTGAGCTATGTATCGGATGTAAATATTGTAAAGAATGTAGGTATTGTATGTATATATCGTAAAGTAAAGCGTACATAAATATCGTAAGCTATGTATCGGATGTAAATATTGTAAAGAATGTAGGTATTGTATGTAAATACCGTAAAGTAAAGCGTACATAGATATCGTGAGCTATGTATCGGATGTCAATATTGTAAAGAATGTAGGTATTGTATGTATATATCGTAAAGTAAAGCGTACATAGATATCGTAAGCAATGTATCGGATGTCAATATTCTAAAGAATGTAGGTCTTGTATGTTAATACCGTAGAGTAAAGCATACATAGATATCGTGAGCAATGTATCGGATGTAAATATTGTAAAAAATGTAGGTATTGTATGTAAATACCGTAAAGTAAAGCGTACATAGATATCGTGAGCTATGTATCGGATGTCAATATTGTAAAGAATGTAGGTATTGTATGTATATATCGTAAAGTAAAGCGTACATAGATATCGTAAGCTATGTATCGGATGTCAATATTGTAAAGAATGTAGGTATTGTATGTAAATACCGTAAAGTAAAGCGTACATAGATATCGTAAGCTATGTATCGGATGTCAATATTGTAAGGAATGTAGGTATTGTATGTATATATCGTAAAGTAAAGCGTACATAGATATCGTAAGGTATGCATCGGATGTAAATATTGTAAAGAGTCTAGGTATCGAATGAATAGGTATGATTGAGCCTTAGTTTCGACGTCATATCCGTAAACCCATATTTCGTCACCTATTATAATACGTTTCAGTAATTCTGCATCGTCGTTGACTTTATTTAGAGACCCTAAACAACTTCCATTCGCCGCTGTTTTTGTTCAAAATTCAACAATTTTGGAACGAATTTTGCTGCCACGCGTTTCATACACAAAACATTGGAAACAATGTCACGACATGATCCAATCGATATGCCAACATCATCAGCGACCTCTCTAATTGTGATTCAGCGATTGTTCATAACCATTTCTTTCACTTTTTCCACGTTTTCATCGGTTGTTGATGTGCTGGGACGTCCAGGGCATTCGTCATCTTCAACTTCTTCATGGCCTTCTTGGAAACGCTTATACCTCTCGTAAACTCTTGTTTTACTCATAGCAGACTCACCATAGGTCTTTGTTAACGTTACACACACTTTGTTACTCTTTATTCCATTTTTACGCAAAATGTGATACAAATTCTTTGTTCTATTTCTTTTAACAAACGAAGAAAAATAAAACACGAGCTCATAAAAACACGTCTAACCTTAGTGGCTGTCGCAGACAAAGTCAACAATGAAAACAGCTGAAAGTTTTATCATACTTTAAGGGCATGTATACCAACATAATAAAAAATTGTGTGACAATCGGACTCTCCAAGCCCGCGAAATTTAAAAATTCTCGTTACTTTCTGAACACACCTCTTATACTTCCTGCTTCCTCTCATGTTTTCACATTATTCGCCCAAAGTCAAATAAATAATTATTTTAATTATTGCAGGTTCTTAAAAATGATAAAAACCTATTATATTATATGGATGCGATTTACGGTAATACAAGCGATGTGAAAATAATTTTCACCCTTCCCTTTTCATTTCCACTCTCGTAGTGATAGGATAGTCTAGTAAGAATCGAGTACTCGATTCTTTGATTTGAATGGAGTACTCGATCATTGTACACTACACGATTCTCCGAAATGAGTTATTTTCCCCAGATGTATTACGATTCTGATTAATGCAGTCGAATTCATTCAATATTCCTTCCTTCTCTTTCTACTCGATCTTAATGTTTATTATTTCAAACATAGCATTTGTTTTATTTGAATTACAAAACAAAAATCGATTCTTTATAAGTACCTTTATAGATTGTACCTTTATCGCGATTCTTTTATAATTATCAATTATAAATAATTATTCAATAATAATTGAAATAAATTATTTTCTTTTGTGAAATGTATTGTATATCTTTCCAACTAATGGTACCATGCCTATTATATACATATGGTTTTATTAATACAGTATTATTACAAGCGGAATGAATAGTATATCAGGAAAAATTTATTAACTGGGTGTAGAATCAAAATAAAGATTTGAAAAATTTCAGTTATATTCAGGACATCACAGATAAAAATCACTGCAAAAGAGATTTTACCTCAAAAACTCTTGATCTGGTTTTAGTCAAAACAAAAGACTATGCAAATTTTGTTTTGTGATATTATTCTCAAACAAATTGTATATAATTTTTTTAAGAATTAAATTTTGAATTGTTCAGTTTTTGTAATTGTTCAGGAAAAACCAGTAAAGGCAATGGTGTAACTAAATTTATCACATTATTGTTCGTTTACTTTAACAATGAATCAAAAATGAGTAGTTTGTAATGAGAAAAATCCAATAGTAGTGCAAGAGAGGCAATCGGACAGTTACAGTAGAAGGTTCTAGGAAAACAACTGGTTGACGAATGAGCGAGTGACCAAGTGGGGGAATTGACAAGAGCAAGAGGTGGAGGAGAGGAGCAAGAGAGAGCGCGAGTGTTAGAAAGAGAATGATGATTGCGGGTTGCATCTTTTCATTTGCAGGAGTAGGCCAATTTTTTAAAACACACCACGGCTAAACGATTCCATCTAGAACAAATATTTTTGGAAAATAACCTTCAAACCTAACTTCACCTCGCTATGAAGTTTAAATTTTGATTCAATAAAAATATATTTTTATATTTTTTTAAGAAAACAGTTTTTTTTTTTTTTAAATGTCTGATATAGCAAATTGAGGGTAATTAGGTCATTGGTCATGTTTAGTAGCATATAACTCCAAAATTTGGTTTAAATTGCTTCTTCCGTTTACACGTAGGTGTGGATTGACTAAAACACAAAAAGACCATTTAAAACCCCCTAAAACGCTAAAAAAAAATTTTAATTTATATGTGAAAATAACATGTTTTCAAACATGTGTGAGTTATTTTAAGCCAAAATATCCATAATTGTTTTTGATCGCACAACCTTAACTACTAAAGGTTCAGTTTTGTTTTCAAAATGGCCTTCAATACTTTAATACGTGAATGGTGTTTGTGCACTTTAGTTTCAAACTATCTTTTGTCCACTGAGATGTCAACATTACAACCTTTGGAAAAATACCAAAAATAATATTAATTCAGTTTTTATCTCTTTGTTTTATGTGTATTTTAAAGATTGGTAACCCTGCTTGTAAGCAGGAAATTGTTTATTTGTGATTCTTACGATAGGTTATGTTAAATTGTTGTTTAGAAATTACGCATTTAAGGCATCCGAATTTTGTGTTTTGATTGTGATTTTGTGTTATATATTAAGTATTTTTATTATTTTCTTAGTACCGTGATTTTTTTTTACATTTTAGCAATTTACTACTGAAAAGGCTTATATAAATTTTATATGACTTTTTATTATTATTATATTACCTAATAAATATAAATATAATATAGATTTTCTTGAACAATGGTTTAAATTTTGACAATATTTAAGTATTTTTGTTGACCCATTTCACTTAAATAACATTTATTATTTTAAATTTTAATTTATATTTTTGTACTTTATTAGTGCTTCAATAATATTTGTTTAAATAAATGAGATATTACTACGGTTTTTGCTGTACAGTGCCAAATGCTAACATTTTTAAACAAACTGTCCTTTGTCCATTATTTTATTTTTAAAACGTCTCTTGTCCACCCTTCAGATTCAAAATATCCCTTGGCCATAGAGATTTATTTATTTCTATGTTCAGTATAATGATCTGCCTTCTCTAGCTTTGTCAATTGTAATTTCGTTGACGCGTTTCGGAGAACCTCCATCTTCAAAAACTATATCTATACGGGTCACAAATAATACTACCCGTCCTATTTATAATTTTCTATCTCCACCTCGTACCCCTCCTCTATTCAATACGTGTACATTAAATCTTACGTGCTCGCTTCTGATTGGCTTACAAATCATACGTTTGGCTCACTTCTGATTGGCTCCTTTCAAACGTTCTCTTCAACGGTCGTCCCTTCTGTTAATTTTTGAAAATTTTTAGATTTTTAAACGTAATATCTGCTTGCGACGATATCTGTTCATTTATTATGTTTTCTCCCTTTAATTTAGATTTAAACATTTCCAAGTTCTCTAAAATGTTCTAAGAAAAGAATAATTACCGAAGATTGTAGAATATTTTCTTTTGATATTGAGAATTTATACCCATATATATCGATTGAAGAAACCATCAAAATTATTTTTAAAAAATTAGATAGGAATTGTCAAAATAAAAGGTTAAACAACGAAAATATTAATGCATTAACGGTAATTTTGTTAAATCAAAACCAGTTTATATTTAATAATAAAATATATAAGCCAAAAGATGGGTTAGGTATGGGGAATCCACTGTCAGGGATCTTAAGTGAATTCTTTATCCAAGATTTTGAGCCAAAATATTAATGAAGCGAAAATAGAATAGCGAAAATATTAAAGAAGTTTGAATGTGTGGAATATGTACGATATGCGGATGATTCACTGGTAATAATTAAAGATCCAAAAGGCGATAAAGGGATGCTCATATTGGAAGAATTAATCGTATACACGAAAATTTAAAATTTACAATAGAAGAAGAGAAGAAAGGTAGTTTAAATTTTTTAGATTTAAGAATACAAAGGAAAGCACAAACAATTGAATTTGGAATATATAGAAAAGATACATACACAGATAATATAATTAACGAAAAGTCAAACAACCCAATAAAACATAAACTGGCGGCGTTTAGACACATGTTCAATAGATTATTAAATGTACCACTAAAGAGAAAAGAATATAAAGAAGAATTTAATACAATATTCCAAAAAGCAGTGAACAACTATTATGTTTTAAAAATTATAAAAAATCTGTTACGAAGAATTAAAAGGAAGAGAGAGGAAGAAAACAGCGATAAAAGAGAGGATAAAAAACGAAAATGGTCTAAATTAACATATACGGGGAAAGAGGCATATAAATTTAAGAATTTGTTTAGAAAATATGCTATAGATATAGCAATGGCTACAAATAATACTATAAGGAACAAACTGACAAAGAATATAGAAGAAAAGGACAAATATAGTAAGGATGGGGTATACAGAATACAGTGTGGATGCAGAGGCAGTCTACATAAGACAAACGGGACGAAAATTTAGAACTAGGTTTAAAGAACATGTCAGATCATTCAAATATGGCAACAATGATTCAAATTATGCTTCACATTTAATAAAAGAGGACATATACCTCGAGAAATAGAAAACTCAATGAAGGTACTGCATATGGCAGAAAAAGGAAGACGTATGAACATTTTAGAGAACTTGGAAATTTTTAAATCTAAATTAAAGCGAGAAATCATAATAAATGAACAGATATCGTCGCAAGCAGATTATACGTTTAAAAATCTAAAAATGTTCAAAAATAACAGGAGGGACGACCGTTGAAATTTCAAAGGATCCAATCAGAAGTGAGCCAAACGTATGATTTTGAAGAGCCAATCAGAAGCGAGAACGTCAGGTTTAATGTACACGTGTTGAATAGAGGAGAGGTACGAGGTGGAGCTAGAAAATTATAAATAGGACGGGCCATAATATTGGTGACCAGTATAGATATAGTTTTTGAAGATGGAGGTTCTCCGAAACATGTCAACGAAAGTAGAATTGACGAACCTAGGGAAGGTAGATCATTATACTCAACATAGTGATAATAATCCTAGTTGAAAAGAAGAAGAATATACAAAGAATTTATTTATTTGTTAATAAAGTAAAAGTGTAAAGGGTTTTCTTTTGGTTTAAAATTACCCAGACATATAAAGTATAATTCAAACACTTTTTTACCTTATATTCAAAACATTTTCCACTTGAAAATGTTGTTTGTGATTTCCTGAAAATTGTCAACAATTAACGTAGGACGTTTTGAAACAAGAGTCCTTAATTATACAAAATTATTTTAAATTAAATAAATTCACTCACCAAGTACGAAACAATTCCCTGATGCGGAATCTGAAACACATAAAGCAATGTTGTTAAATTTACTGGAAGATATGTTTACAGCTAGCAAGCAAATATGGTTGATTATAATCATCTATAACGACAAATTAACAAAAAATTAAATATTTTTCGTAGTTGTTTTGGATTTTTACATGATTGATGCCAAGACATTACAGGGTTCAGATATTACAGTCTTGTTGATAATTACATTACTAATATCAATAGTCGTAAAGTTTCTGATTTTCATAATTTATTATTCGGAAAAAGAAAAAGAAAATTTTATACAGATTTTCATGTATTCGGGAAAGAAAACTAAAAAATCTAATTGTTTTTATTTATCAAGGTACAAATTCAATTTTTGTTCAATAAACGAGAATGGTACAAAAAGAATATAAGGGGACATTATTGTTTCAACTGATACCTATAATTTCATTGTTGACAGATAAAATATAAAAAAATCTCTTTAATTATTACGTTATTACTTTATATTATACAATTTTAATTTCGAATAACCTATTTGAAAAAATTTAAATGTTTTATTCATATTAAAACTTGCAACTAAAAAATTATTAAATTAGTTATAAAAATGTAAAATGGTAAGTTTTGCAGCTCAAACTATTGACTTTTTAATAAAATAATATTACAAAACATTAGTGTAAATATGTGCTTATAAATCAATATTATATGATGAATATTACAAATTATTTTTATATAAAATATCATTGTGGATTTAACAAACTTTCTGCTTTGTATTTTATGATATAAAAAAGTCTCAAAACAGTTAAGCTTATTTCCCCTCAACTATGTAATAAAAATTATGTAAAAAAATTCGTAAGTGAAACTTTTTGTTTTTATTATATGAACGTCTTATTATTTTGTTTATATTTAGTGAATGAATACTGAAAAAACAAGGAAAAATTGAATAATACGTAGAATAAATAAGAACATAATAAAAGTTTTAAAAAATATATAAATATTTAAAAATAGTTTTCACTGTGTTTAATTATAAATTTTTATTAAATGGTGGAAGATTTAACAAAATAAAATCTCCAATTAATTTTCTTCTTTCAATAAAAAACGGTCCTATAATGTTATTTTTATTCCCGGATTTGAAATCAAAAAAGAAATTCTTTCGAATTAATAAAAATTAATTTTCAAAAATCAATTGTTAATAAAGATTTTTAATATTATTGTTAATATATCCCAATCAAAAATCAAAAATATAAATTAAAAACATATGTGCCTAGATATATTTTTATTTATCTAAAATTTTAATCATATTAAAAATAGCTACTAAACATCTACTGCGTGAGTATAAAAATATTAAATCGTAGGTTTTCCAGCTCTAAATATTGACTTTTATGTAAAATAATATAATAAATAATTGTAAATATGTGCTCATAAATCAATATTGCAGGATTTATATTATAAATATTTTTATACAATATGATAGTTGTTCAACAAATCTGTGTGCTTTGTGTTTTGACATAAATATTTCCCAAAACTGATAAGTTTACATCACCCTCAAATTTGTAGCAAAAATGTGTAAAAGAATTCATATATGGAAATTTTTGTTTTTTTTTAGTTTTTATTGTTTTATTATTTTGTTTATATTTTACGTGAATTAAATATGAAAAAATCACAGTAAAATAGAATATTAAGTAGAATAAATAAGAACATAATTATTGTTTTTAAACATATTTAAATCTATTACAAATATTCATTACTGTATTTATTTATACATTATCTTTAAATGATAGACGATTCATCAAAAGAAATCTACAATTAATTTTTCTTTCAATAGAAAAAAAGGATCTGTATGTTTATTTTTATTACCGGATTTTAAATCAATAAAAAACATTTTTCGGATAAATACAAAACTAATTTTCCAAAAATAAAATATTTAAAGAGATTTTTGAATATCATTGCTAGTATATCCCAATCAAAAATTAAAAATATAAATGAAAAAACATATAAATATTTACAATTTATCATTGAAAAATATAATTTAACTTTAATACAATTTTAAAATACATCTAGTGTTTAGATAAATTTTTAAAACTGTAATTTTAATCATACTGAAAATTGCTACTAAAACTCTATTGCATTAGTTATGAAAAAAATTAAATGGTGGCTGTTCCAACTCAAAATATTGACATTTTTTTAATAATATAAAACAATTAATGAAAATTTATGTTTATAAATCAATATCATAGAATGAAAATAAAAATTATTTTTTTATATGCAATATGATAGTGGATGTACCAAATCTTTCTGCTTTGAATTTTGATATAAAAATGTCACAAAACTGTTATTTTCCTCAACATTATGTAAAAAAAAATTCACCAGTGACAATTTTTGTTTTTTATTATATAATTATTTTATTTTATTACTTTGTTTATATTTTTAGTGAATTAATATTGAAAAAAAAAAAAAGAAAAATGGATTATTACCTAGAATAAATAAGTACATAATTAATGTTTAAAAACAAAAATATAAATTTTTAACAAATAGTGTTTACTGTGTTTAATTATAAATTTTCCTAAATGATGGAAGGTTCAACAAAATATAATCTGTAATTAATTTTATTCTTTCAATAAAAATGGTCCTGTATGTTTATTTTTATTCTTGAAAATGAAAAAAATAAAAAAATATTTTCAAAGAATCAAAATTTTCCTGAAATAAAATAAATTTAAAATATTTGAATATTAATATTAATGAATCACAAACAAAAATTAAAAATATAAAAGATTGTATATATAAATATTTACATTTTGACATTGAAAAAACATAATTTAACTTTAATATAATTTTAAAATACATCACATGCCCAGATAAATTTTAAAAACTAAAATTTTAATCATAATAAAAATTGCTACTAAAAATCTAATGCATTAATTGTAAAAATAATAAATATTAAATGTTAAGTTTTCCAGCTCAAAATCTGGATACAGCGGAGGGCGGCTAACGCACATCAAAGTAATTGATTTGGCGTACCCCAAAGTGGGTGATCCGGATGAAAGAAGAATCACAAACAAAAATTAAAAATATAAATGATTGTATATATAAATATTTACATTTTGACATTGGAAAAACATAATTTAACTTTAATATAATTTTAAAATACATCATATGCACAGATAAATTTTGAAAACTAAAATTTTAATCATAATAAAAATTGCTACTAAAAATCTATTGCATTAATTATAAAAAATAATAAATATTACATGTTACGTTTTCCAGCTCAAAATATTGACTTTTAATAAATAATATAAGACAAATATTGTACATTTTTTCTTATAATTCAATAATATGGATTAATATTATAAAAAAGTTTTAATACAATATGATAGTGGATTTACCAAGTCTTTCTGTTTTGTATTTTGTAAAAAAATTCATAAGTAACAACTTTTGTTTTTAATATTTTATTTTTAATTTTTTGTTTTTTATTTTTAGTTATTTATATTCAAAAAACAAAAAAATATAATAATACGTAGAATAAATAGGAACATAATTAATGTTTTAAAAGAATACATAATTCCTTCACAAATAGTCTTTACTGTGTTTAATTATACATTTTTCTTAAATGATAGAAGGTTAAAACAAAATCTACAATTCATTTATTTATTTCATTAAAAAAATTGTTCTGTATGTTATTTTTATTTCCAGATTTGAAATCAATAAAAAAATTTTCGAATCAATATAAAAACATTTTTCACAAATAAAATTATTTTAAAGATATTTGAAAATTATTGCTAATATATCACAAACAAAAATTTAAAAATTGAACATAGAAATATTTACAATTTGGCATTGAAAAATATATTTTAACTGTAATATAATTTTAAAATACATCATGTGCCTAGATAAATTTTAAAAACTATTTTATTGCATTAGTTGTAAAGAATATTAAATGGTAGGTTTTCCAGCTCAAAATATTAACTTTCTAATTAAATATTATAAAAAAATATTTTAAATTTGTTCTTATAAATCAATATTATAGGATGAATATTATACATATTTTTTTAATATTCAATATGATAGTGGATTTACCAAACCTTTCCGCTTTGTATTTTTGTGTAAAAATAACCCAAAACAGTTACGCTTATTTTACCCTCAACTTTGTAACAATAATTATGTAGAAAAATTTTAAAGGGACAATTTTTGTTTTCTAGTATTTTATTTTTTTATTATTTTGTCTATATTTTTGTGAATTAGTATTGAAAAATCGAAGAAAATTAGAATATTACTTAGAATAAATAAGAACATAATTAATGTTTTAAAAAAATATATAAACCTTTCACAAATAGTCTTTACTGTGTTTAATTATACATTCTTCCTAAATGATAAAAATTAAAACAAAATCCTGTAATTAATTTTTTTCTTTCAATAAACAAATGGTCCTGTATGTTTATTTTTATTTCCGGATTTAAAATCAATAAAACAAAACTATTTTGAAATAAATATAAAAACAAAATTTTCCATAAATAAAAAAATTTTAAAGATATCTGAATATTATTGCTAATATATCCCCAAAAAAATTTAAAAATATAAGTGATTGAACATATAAATATTGACAATTTAGCATCGATAAAATATAATTTAACTTTAATATAATTTTAAAATACAGCAAGTTTTAATAAATTTTAAAACTAAAATTTTAAACACCAATAAATAAAATTATAGTAATATTTTCTCTTTTATACATTTTTAAAATTTAACTTGTGTATTAATAATATTATTTAATTTAGTATAGTAATTTGTGATAACAGGTACATTATACAAGATATTTAAACAATTTATGAATTTGTAGGTACTTTACTTACAGTATAGCTGAATGAAGAGAAGAGCCGATTTGCACAGAAGAGGTGTCCAACTTGAAGTGAGACATCGGAATGCCCTAACATGTTTACCCGCACTTCCCTACCCCAAGTCTCCACTCCCTTCATTAAAGCAAATTAATGATAACCAATGGTGATCCCCGCACAGATCCCAAACACATGGAACATGCGCAGTAGAATTATTTATTAAAAATTATTTAAAATACATAGGCCCTAAATGATAAATTATAAATAAAACAAATGTATAATATACATTTATATGCATTTTATTTATTAATTTTATTTAGATTTCATTTAGATTTCAGTGGAGTCGTTATTATTTATTATTAAATACAATGCTTAGTACGTTATTGGCTAACTCTTCTTTCCCGCAGAGGGGTGAGGACTAGCTGCAAATATTGATTGAGAGGATGTAGATGTCCCTCGCGGTACCCGAGTCTAACACTACACTTATGACTTTAAGCTTATTGTTGGTAACACTAAGCTTCACCAAACAACTTATGTTTTAATTCTCTTGTGAATAATGAGCTTTTCAAGGTCATCTTGGTACACCCAGACTTGGAACACTGGTCGTGAACTGTAAAACACGCTTTGGAGGGTCATAATGCTCTGAACATATACAAGTTTGTCCCTTAATATTTCAGTGAATGTTTAAAATGGGATTTGTACATTTAAAACGATTGAATTTCAAATTTTAAAACTGATTACGACGATGAAGTCAGAATTTCAATATGATTTTAAGATTTGGAAATAATTAACGTTTTAAAACTGTTCAACTGAAATTGCTGGACAAACTGGTTTTCAAGCTATTACAAAAATCGATTTTTTTGAAAAATTTGATTAAAATTAGAACAAAATTGCTTACAATAAACTTCAAAACTTGTTATCAAATAAATAAAAAATTGCGTTTTTATACATTATTTTATTAATATATTTATATGTTTTAAATATACAGTGACGTAGTATTCGCGAACAAAAACATGAAAACGAAGACATATTTTAAAATACATCATCAAACAGAAGAAGGAAAATAATACAACAGTCATTGGGAATAATTGTAGTGTGATAGTTTAAACATGCAGCATAGAGCTCAGTCTAGAAGAACTAAAAGTTTCGGCATAATGACAAATGTTGACAGTTGGGTTGTGATTATCAGCAGTAATAATTCCAATGCACTTATCTGCTTGTCGTGCATGTTCTCTTAAGCACTTTACATATTAGAAACCGTTGAAATAACGTGCACAAATTGCTCATTAGGTAATCACAAAAAGATGAATAAAAATATTTGGCCTTGGTCATTAAATGAGATGGGAGAGCACCTTTTGTAGTGAAAAATCTAGAGTGACGTATACAAGATATATTTTACGGCTAAAACCGAAACTTTTACGTTAAAGACAAACGGTTGGCAGGACTTATTAAAAAATAAGTCCTCAATATAAAAATAACCATGGTACACAGCTCTATCGCTGACGTGATGGTAGCTAATTTCCAAAAAATATATGCGTTATATTACCCAAATATAAAAGCAACTTAAACTTTTTCTCAAATTCTAATTCCACCGTCGTAATCAGCAAAAGTGTTTTAACATGTATCAAGTTTTACGGCTGGTTGTCATATTGGATTTTGCGTAATGCGAGTGCACAAATTTATACAGATATATAATCTGTATATTATCGGTATAATCGATATACAATTGGTATATTTTGCGCGTCACAAGTCTCATATTAAATTAAATATAATTAAAATGTCCTGCTTTTCTGGCCGGAATTGAGCCGGGGACCTTGCGCGTGCGAGGCGCACGGAGTAACCACTACACGACGGAATGTACGAAGAAGTTTGACCGATGTAAATATATGCAATGAATCATTAATTTAATTTGAATAAATATGTGATAGTAAAACTACAGTTTTTTTTTGTATTATTTATTAACGATAACTGATTTCATTGTACAACTAATAGGCTACAATAAGTTTCAGGTTAAGTTGTTAAAAGTAGCTATGTATTTGTCGCGTTTTCGAACAAATTATAGTAATTAAAATAAAAATAAAGCGAAAATATAATACATGATTTTTATATTTGTTTCAATAAATGAAATTGTTGTTTTTTGACTTTTAAACTGCACTGGAAACACGAAAATGAATTAAGAGCATTTAGGTGTGTATTTCATTGACGCATTCGGCTACTTCAATATATAAGTGTGTTAGCTCTCTATATTTGATCCGAATTAATTTAAACCTATCACAAAACTTTATTTCTTTAAAGCTTTGTGAATACACACACACACACACACACAATACACTAAAATAAAATTTATTCTTGCAGCCTCTGCAGATTTTAATTATTTATGTGTATAATAAAATTTTAATCACACTCATGTCAAATTAAAATTTTTATAGGCTGTAAAATACTAGGTTTATAATAATAATAATTCTTTCATTAAGCAAGATGATTATCGAAAAATTAAGAGTATTTGACTTCACAAAAGTAGCAACATTCGTGTGTGTGTGTGTGTGTGTGTGTGTGTGTGTGTGTGTGTTTTAAAGGGAGAGAGAGAGAGAGAGAGAGAGAGAGATCGGAAGCACTGTCAATTTCAAATTTCAATCCGATTGTTTTCATATTTGGCACACAAATAGCCTAGACAAGTTTATTAATACTTATTAATTTTTATTACGAGAACGTAATATAACCTCAAAAAATACAGATTAACAAAATAAAATGTTTCTATGGCAACCGTTCAAAAACGTAACTTAAAACCGACGTTATATTTATTGAATCACCGTATTTTTACGTTCAAAACTGGACGATGTTCTTCTGGCTTATTTCTCCTCTCAAAATGTACGAGGTTGATCAAATATAAACGAGACTGATTTTTAAAAAAATTTATTGCTTACTTACAAATTATTCTTGATACAACTTATTTTTCTACATAGTCTCCCGCACGAGTAACACATTTTTCCCACCGGATTGGAAGTTTTTAATTCCATCTTCGTAAAAAGTTCTCGGTCGTTCATTGAGCCATTGGAGCACGAAGGTCTCCACCGCAGAATCGTCTTCGAAACGCTGGCCTCAAGCGCCTCTTTGAGTGGCCCAAACAGGTGATAGTCGCAGGGTGATAAGTCTGGACTGTATGGGGATGTTCCATTGGTTCCCAGCCAATTTGATCGAGTTTAAGCCTCGTAGCGTTCGCCGAATGTGGTCGGGCATTATCGTGAAGAAGAATGACGTTTCTCGCCGGTTTAGATTTCCTTTTCCTACGAAAAGACTGTTTTGCGGCCTCTAAAACATCGCAATAATATTGTGCATTTATTGTGCGTCGTTGATGGAGGAAATCGACGTGAAAGGCGCCTTGATTGTCGAAAAATACAGTGGCCATTACCTTCCCGGCCGACGATCGTGATTTGGCCTTCAGAGGCGCCCTCTCTCCCCTCTTCCGCCACTCCATACTTGCCTGTTTCGACTCGGGAGTGTAATGGTGAACCCATGTTTCGTCACAGGTGACAATCCGGTTTAATAATGTCTCACCATCTCGTTCAAATTGGGTCAATAGTCGCTGGCAAATCTCCAAACGATTACGTTTGTGAACGTCGGTCAAAATTCGTGGAGCCCACCTTGCAGATACTTTGCTGAGTTCCAGGTTTGATATAACGATTTTTGAACGCTACCATAGCTCAACTGGAGTTCATCTGCAATAAATCGCAGCGATATACGTCTGTCTTCGTCCAGGAGCTTCCGAACAGCATCAATGTTTTCGTCCGTGACGGAAGTGGTCGGGCGACGATCATGGCTGAGGTTTTCTACTGCTTCCCGTCCTTCGGCGAATTCTTTGTGCCAAGCAAAAACGCGAGCTCTTGACAGGGTCCTGTCCCCGTATTGAGCCGTCAATCTACGAAAGATTTCAGTCGGATTGACCCCTCCTTGGTCAAAAACATAATAATAATTCTCTGCTCCACGGAAACGTGCACTTCACTCTCACTCATTGTATAGTTTTATACTGAAGGGTCCGAACGGAAATGTTGCCCGTCTACGCCCGTCCCAAACCTCCCAGGCTACCTGAAACCCCACCCTTTAGAATTCAATGTCCAACGGAAAAGTTTTTAGAAAGTCAGTCTCGTTTATATTTGATCAACCCTCGTATATCAAAAAAGACTTTAAAGTAAGAGAAAATAAATATATCCTGTATTTAAGTACAGTAAGCCTAATCTATACTTTTATGTTTTTACTTGTAAAACAGGTTAGATCTCACAGGTGTCAGTCCCTTCCTGGATTGAACCACCTGTCTCTTCCTTATCAGGAAACAACTATAAGAGCCTTCCAGTTCAAGGAATTAAAATTGCAAACAAAGCGCGGTGTCGCTAAACAATTTTGAAATGATTTTTCATTTCCTTTTTTTTGCAGTAACAATATAAAAGTAAAGTTGCAAGGCAGAAATTACTTCGTCGACTGGCATTGTAAAGAAGCGCTCAAGAAAATAAACTAGAAAAACACCAGGCTGTGTATTACGCTCCCGTAATACAAATTTGGCAAATCTTTGTTTTCTAGCTACAGAGGAGAAGGGGTGTGGGCCATAACTAATTTTGTATCTCACTTTAATGAATCACTTGTTGAGCGGCCACGTTGTCTTTAACTGTGATATAATGTATACCCCACTGTTTAGGCCAAGACAACGAGAATGCCTGTGCGAGGTTACGATGCTCATGGTGACCAAAGAAATCAAAGTTGTTGCTTTTCAAAATTTATAATTATCTTTTTTTTATTTGCTACATTAAAATTAAAAACAAGTAGTGACAGGAAAAAATATTTAATTTAGTTACTTCTGTTTTCATAAAATATTGAAAGGAAAAGAAATAATTAAAATATAGAATACTTATAGAGATAAATTAGTTCAACTTTCAGCAAGGCACAAAAAAATCAAAACTAAACTTAAATCTTTACCAACCTTTTGGAATATAACTATAATCTTACGGATGTCAGTTATCCACAAAAAAAACTATGACAAACCAAAACTAACTTTTGAACTAAAATATATTCTTCTAGATAAAAGTAGTGTTAAGGGTTTGGGGTCCTCTACTACTCTGGTCCTTCAAAGAATTAACTATCGGTGGCTCATCAAAAAAATACCTTTAATATATTGAGATGTATTATCTTACATGTATCTTGTAAAAAAATGGCATTTCAAAGTTTTTAGTTTCAAATTCGCTGAATCTAATATTCTAAAAACATTTTCCAGTGATTTGGGTTGCTAGTCAAACATCGAGCCATACGAGACCAAATCGTTTACATATATTATCATTCTGTGGTAAAGTAAACCAGCAAATAACCTGTTCATGCTCCTTTGAAAAGAATTGGACGAGTTACGCATCCCCATAGGAAGTCGTGTGTACTGATATAAGCCCCTGTGTGTAACGAATGCTGTATATTGTGTCTGTCCTCTTAATATATATTATATATATATATATATATATATATATATATATATATATATATAATATATATAATATATAAATATATAATATATATATTTTGGGGAACATTTTGAAGAATAAGACAGTAGAGAAAAAGAGGACCACCTTACTCCTAACAAATGGTGCATCGGTGGTTCTGTGGTAGAATTCTCGCCTACCACGCGGGCGGCCCGGTTTCGTTTCCCGGCCGAAGCACCATTTGTTAGGGGTAAGTGGTCTCTTTGTACTACTTGGGTATTTCAAAGAATTAACTAGCGGTGGTTCATCAAAAAAATACCTTTAATACATTGAGATGTATTACATTACATTTATATTGTTACAGTTACAACTATGGTTGATGCCAAATTAAAAGGAAATATTATTGGCCCAATATAAAGGACACATTCAAAACTTTATTAATTCTTGTGAAATATGTTTAAAGACAAAGTACGATAGAGTTCCTTCAAAGCTCGAGATGAATCTCACGCCTACACCAGTACGACCACAGCACACAATCCACATAGATAGCATTTCATTAGAAAAAACAGATTTCTTAGTATCATTGACAGATTCCAAGTGTATCGTGTGGGAGGCGCACATGCTACCGAGGTCGCTCATAAACTCTTAGACTACTTTGCACATTATGGAGTACCTGAGTCCATGGTTTCAGACAATGGAACTGAATTTAATAATAAAATAATTAAAGAAATCTTGGAATTACACAAAATTAAAACACATTTTATAAGTACTCAACACCCACCTTCTAATGGAATATGTGAAAGATGCCATTCCACCCTAATCGAACATAAGGTTTTAAATAACCAGGTAGAATTTAAAAACTATAATATTACAAATAAAGTGAAATATGCAATCATAGCTTATTCATAACCTAGCATCCATTCAGTAACAAAATTAACACCATTTGAAGTATTGTATGGACATATTGACACAAATCACGTTTTGAATATTGACATTGAAAATTAGGTCACTAAAGATTATGTAATAACTCACAAAGAAACAACAAAGAATTAAACGAATATATCAGAAAACCTAAGCAGAAGACTAAATAAAACATTCAAACTAAAAGGAACCAGAAAATAGAGTTTTGCCCGAAATCCCAAAAGATGTTTTTGTAAAAATTTGCAGAAACAAAGTAAAACCAAAAACAAATTTAACAAAGAAGAAGTGTCTTCAATAAATCAAGAGAGGAAAACAGCTGAAATAAAACCAAAACACCA
>JAJIZJ010000097.1:0-87500 GCA_022606455.1 Callitettix versicolor
ATATATATATATATATATATATATATATATATATGTGTATATATATGTGTGTGTATATATGTGTGTGTGTGTGTGTGTGTGTGTGTGTGTGTGTGTGTGTGTGTCTTAAATAAGTGCGAGTGTGTAGTACGAGCTTGTGTACGAGTGTGCAGTATAAGGGGTAGGAATGCTAAGACCAAAAGCTGCTCACTGTAGATACAGGCTAAAAGAAAAACCACAGAAATGAATGCATAGCAGAGTACATTTCACATGCAAGCAATGATAAAGTTATACTTAAATATATAAAACTTGTAATGTTATTTACTATCAAGCAACTCAATTTTTTATAAATACTTTACCCCTAAGGTGACATTGTTATTCAGCATTACAACAGGAGGGTAGAAAATTATTTCTCTCACAATATTGAGTAGAAGAAAAACTGAAGTTTCGTTTCCGAAGTAGCAACTTTTCCAAATCTCGTAGCACTGCGAAAGTACCCAGATTGCATTATTTCCAAAATTAAAACGGTTGACAATTGCAAAATATTTGTTCGCGACCGCATGGCTGTCTCTTGATTTACGCACCACACTGATAACTTTCCAAACTATATCTTCATCGTTCACACAACTTGTGTCTGAATCACAGTGTGAACAGTTTTCATGATTTAATTCTTCAATGGCAATGCTAACAGCTTCGTAACGTTTTCCTATCATTAATGTAATTATTGCCCACTTCATTAGCATCACGTTCCACACTACAGTGAAAAATAGACTTGAGAGTCTAATTGCACTAGGCCTCAAACATAATGCAATGCACATGGAAAAGATATCGTTAAAAGAACTCAACACAATCAACATAGTCAAAGTTATATTGTTCTTAGTATACGGATTGAAACGTTCCAAAACGCAATCGATTTCTTTTTGTTTTAAGATAAAACTTTGCAATAAGTTGGTTTTCCAAACTTTGTAGTTCAATGATATGTATACAGAACAAATAAATGCCAGAAAATACGAAAGGAAATTTAAGGCGATACCAATTGTTAGTTGTTTTAATCTGATGTTTACTGACACTATTGTAGAAAGTCCGCTGTAATATGTTATGGAAAATAGTAGCCAGTATATTATATTTTTATAAATACATCTAGAATTTGACCACGGGTTGTCTAGAAACGCCAATGGTAAGACTATTTTGAGAAAGCCTATGTACAGTTTATCCTCAGCCTCCATTATTACATACTTTCACAAAAGTATAAGTTAATGCCGCTTCTCAGTTAAGATTAATAATTGTTAGTTTATTCCAAAAATGATTGATTTATAAGTTCTCCATTAGTGGATTACACCACTTAACAAATCAACATGACACAATGTTTGTTTAGTATTACATATTAATGAATATTAATATCATTCAGATATATTAATATTTTAATATATGTATTTATTTATAATTAGTTTATAGTTGTTTCATAAATTCAAATATAAATTACTTTCATTGTTTAATTTGGTATTAAAAATATTTTTTTGTAATATTTGTTATGAGTAAATTAATTCATAAGCTCAAATCTACCATTTTTGTTATTTAGTCCGGTATACAATTTTTATAAATACATTCATAAGTAGCTTCATTAGTTTAAATCTGTATATTTCATTGTTTAATGGTATATTAAGTAAGGCTTAAATAAGTATATAAGATAGATGGTTCGTATTTCTAATATTTTATTTTATTGTTTAATACGATAATAAATGTTACGAAATGAACAATATGTGTGTTTGTTTTTGATCTCTAATCAATGTTTTTACTGTTTATTCGAAATTACGTATAACTCACTAATATATTAGTATAAATTTGTTGGTAAACTCAAATATACGAATGTAACTTGTCTTGCTCATTAATAAGTAGTAAATACCTATTAATTTGTGATTTCCTAAATATTCTCTCTTCTATTGAATGAGGAACAGCATATGTAAAACTACATAAACTGTCTAGTCAGATAAGAAATACACTGATTTTCAAAAACAAATGGTCTAAAAAAATCTGTATACTCCTGGACAGACCCCAGATGAGCTGCAACTATCCTGATATTAAAACAATATATAATTGCGATGATATTACATCGAATGACCATATTTTAATTACAGATTTAGATTCAGAACTGGAACCACATCATATTATTCGGAACCATTACATATACGTTACAATTGTGGTGAATGAACAGGAAAATCAAACCGTATTATTGCAAATGATTATATTTACGTTATATAATCTATTGCACAAACAGGAACCAAATTGTAATTTACCAATTTAGTGCCCGAAGATGGCCTAAGTCATATTTTACCAAGCGGCTATTAGTTTACGTTATATATTTTAACGTAGAACAGAAACTAATTCATACAACACTATCCAAAGGTTATTTTTAGTTACACGTAGTTCCACGTTCTTTTTACACATGCTCCATTTTTAGTAAATTAAAAGTTATCAGTAACAATTTTTTAAAGAAGGAAACATTTTTTTTGGGCTTTGGTTTTACTTACGATAATTAAGAGAACATTTTAAAATTAGGATAGATATTTCTTGTTCGGTGTCAGTATTAATAACAGATAAAAGCTAAATCTTATATAGAGTTTGATATAAGGGTTATTTTTCCAATACAAGGAAATAGTTAGACAGTGAAAAATATAGTGGCACTGTTGCAAAATTTTTATACCTCTTACTTAACCCTAATCGCCTGATACCCTATTATCATCGACATCACCTCTTCTAAAGTGTCATAGTTCTTACAAAAACCATATATGAATAATTTAACTAAATATTTTCAGAAAAATATGAGTACTTAACTCTATGTAGACCTGTGTGATCATGCAGGAGGGTTAGAGATAATTGATTATTCCATATTGATTAAATTGTACATATTAAATATATTGATGCCATATCTGAAATAGTACACGACATAAAAGAATCGTAACTGGTCCAAATAATCCACTAGAAAGTTTATTTATTCGGAATCAAGTGATTATCAAGCATGATTCTGACAATATCGATAGCGTTGAACACTTAATCGAGTTCGGTTCTGTTTGAATATTGAACCGATTGCGTAACAATACACATTACGTCTAAAACAGTCAAGATGGCAGCACTATAGCGTCTGCCAACTATTATAATCGCCTACTCCTTGGGTAAAATTGTGTTTAAAAAACAAACTGCTAAAATCATAGGAAATCCTCTAGGAATATCCTGAAGCAATTTATCGAATATTACAAGAATAGTGCCCAAACGCGTCTCTCTCTCTCTCTCTCTCTCTCTCTCTCTCTCTCTCTCTCTCTCACACACACACACACACACACACACACAAACACACTCACACAATTCACTACTGTGAAAAGAATTCCTGAATTTCTAGTACTATACTGTAAATTTATAACGAAATTTATGTATATATACATACATATATATATATATATATATATATATATATATATATATATATATATATGAGTGTGTGTTTGTGTTAAATCGATGAGGGAGTGTAGTAAGAGGTAAATGTAAGGTAGTGATTATAAGCGCAACAGCTGCTGACTTCAATTAAAGCTGTCACATAAAATCTTATAAATGAATGCTAGCAAAGTACATTTCTCATGTAAGAAATGCGAAAATAATAATAAACTATATAGTAATTACTTTCAAATGATTCATTTTTTTAAAAATACTCTACCCCAGAGATGACATCTTTATTCAGCATTACAACTTGAGGGTAGTAAGTTATTCCAGTCCCAATACTGAGTAGGTTTAAAAATGAAGTTTCGCTTTCCAAGTAGCAATTTTTCCAAAACTCGTAGCACACCGAAAGGACCCAGATTGCAATACAAACATAATTTAAACGGTTGATAACCGCAAAATATTCGTTCGCGACCGAGTGGTTATCTCTTAATTTACGCACCACACTGATAACCCTCCAAACTAAATCTTTATCGTTCACACAACTTGTACTTGAATCACAAAGTGAACAAGTATCACGATTTAATTCATCTATGGCAATTCTAACAGCTCCGTAACGTTTTTCTAACATCAGTGTAATTACTGCCCATTTTATTAGCATTACGTTTAACACTACATTGAATAAAAAACCTGCGGCAATAATTGCACTGGGTCGCAAACATAATTGAAGAAATATAGAAAAGATTTGGATGAAACCATTCAGCACAAGCATCACCATCAAAGTTACGTTTTTTGTAGTAGACTGTTTGAAACGTTCCAAAACGCAATCGATCTCTTTTTGTTTCACAATAAAACTTCTAATTAAGTGTGTTTTCCAAACTTTATAGTTCACTAACATGTATGCAGAACACGTAAATCCTAGAAAATACGCAATCAAATTTAAGGCGTCACTAATTGTTAATTGTTTCAAACTGAGGACCATTGACACTACTTCAGAAACTCCGTTGTAATATGTTATAGAAAACAGTAGCCAGTAAATTATACTTTTAGAAATACATTTAGAATTTGACCACGGGTTTTCTAGTAACGCGCACGGTAAGATTATATTGAGGAAATCTACGTATACTTTATCCTCGGCCTCCATTATTAAAACTTTCACTGAGTTAAAACCTAAAGTCGTTACTCAATAAAGAATAAAAATTGATAGCTTTTTACAAACATTGACATATTTGTCAGCTTTCCATTAGTGAATTACACCGCGTAACAAATCAACACGACACAATGATTGTTTAGTATTTGATATTAATATTTTAGATGATGTTAATAGCAAAGAAGTGTTACATTATTAAAGAAATTAAATATTAATTTGTTATTTTATTGAAATCTGAAATTTAGCACAATTATTTTAATATGAAAATACCAATTACCAAATAGAGATAATTTTCCACATATATTAGAATTGTAAAAACCATAGCCCTGTAAATACGTGTAGTAGAATTTCGATTGATTTTGATGATATCTTGTACATTTTAAAATATTATTAACTCTCTATATAATATCAAAAAATTGGTTCTTTAGCAATTCAATAAAAACGTACACTATCAGTTATAGTTGTAAAATTTGAAACTAAAATGGGAATGTGTATAAAGAAATATATCTAATAATTAAACAATTTTTTCTAAATATGTAAAAACAATTTTCGGAAAACCTTAAATGAAATAACCTAACATGTAAACAATTGTATTACGTATACATTAACTGTAACGCTGTATTTAAAATCTAATTATATTGAACGCTTTAGGATTATCAGATATATAGTATGTTCTCGAGACGATGACAAAACAAATTTCGCCTACATGAGAAATGTGTTGTTAAACTAGAAAAAGAAGTTTTACTTTGTAAGTCACAACAATGTTATGTGTAGAATCTCGATCCAAAATCAAAAACCTATTTCAAAGGAACCTTGTTTCAGTTACTGCCGCAGTGTGACATTATGAATTTACTTTTGCAGGTTAATATTTACCCAGTCTAACGTTGAACTTCATCTTTGTAATAACGATTGTTAATTTCGTCTACATAATTGCAATAATATTATGTGATAATCTATTATGTTTTCGGGAAACTAAACTTCCGAATTCAATAAATATTGAAAATAAACAGAAAGTGCGACACAATGTGTTCAGTATTCAAAGATTTATTAGACGTTGCAAGTGTCCATTTTGCTGCACGGCATCAATGAAGTGTTCTATATTCTTTTAAAATTCTGTCTATATAATTTGTATTTACGTTAAAGTACACGTTTTATAACGAATGGACTAATGGACTATGAAAAACAGATAGTAATATCATCATTTTGCGGAAGTACTGTTTGGTTTTTTTTTGTGTAATCTGTTATTAAAAGTACTTTGTGGAACTAAATTTGTAAGTTTAAAGATATCGCTTCTATTTTATCAACTGATATTTGTTTTACATAACTATATGCAAAAGCTTGCTTGTCAGCTTAAATTTATTGCTTTTATTATTTAATAAATTGTTAAAAATAGTTTATTGAATTATATTTGTAAGCAAATATATAATTTCTTTTAAACTATCCGTTATTAAATATAAATTTTACTGAACTTTAAGCGTAAGATGGTTTATATGTTCAAATTTATTTTTCTTATTCTTAATTATTTTTAAATATAGATTACTTAAATATAAAGTAAAGTTTTTATATTTTAATTTATTTGTTTAATTTTGTTTAGAAAATAATTTGTTTAATTATATCTTTGCGTAAGTTAATTCGATAGTTTAAATATACTGTTTTTGTGGTTGAGTCCGGCATTATAATTGTTTTGCTGAAATACAAGCATAAGTGAGTTTATAAGTTTAAATTAATTTATTTTATTGTTTAGTCTGGATTAGATACGTACTGTATAAGCCTTAAATTGTACACAAATTCTATCCCGGAAAACCACTCATTTTGATATAGTACAAGTGCTTACATATTTGGCCAAATAAAATCTGTAGACTCCTGGACAGAAAATGGTATAAACAAATCGCCAATTCCGGTAATAATATGTCGAATTACCATATTTAAATTATAAATTTAAAGTCCTAAGAGGAACGAAATAACATTTTATCGAATGACTACATTTACTAGTCATCTGACTAAGTTTAATCATATTATGTGATCAAACAGGAAAACAATAATATTATATCGAATAATTATTTTTACTTTATTAATCTACTGCCCGAACTTCAGCCAAGTTATAATTTATTTTAACAATCCGTTGGCCGAAGATGACCAAATTAATGTTTTACAAAAAGCCAATTTATTTACTTTATACATTTTAACGTCCGAAGAGAAACTAATTCATATGACACTATTTAACAGTTATATTTTTCGTTACATTTAGAGGTTATTTTACAAACAATTTTTTCAAGAGGAAAAGAAACTTAAAAGTGTTTTTCGTTTTACCTACTATACTAAAATTAATAAAATATTTTAAAATTTAAATATATGTTAGTTTTGAAATAGACGTTTAAGTAATACTTAAATATTCAGAACTTATAGTGGTAAAAAAAATGGTTAATATGGAAAGTAAGTCAGTTTTTAAATAATACTTTACCCCTGATACGACATTGTTATTCAGGATTACAACTTGAGGGTAGAATAATATTCCTTTCAAAATACTAAAGAGTTTAAAAACTGAAGTTTCATTTCCGAAGTGACAACTTTTCCAAAACTCATAACTCTCGCAAATTGCCCAGATTGCAATACTTGCTAAATTTGAACGGTTAACGACGGCAAAATATTTGTTCGCGACCGAATGGTTATCTCTTGATTTACGCACCACACTGATAACTCTCCAAACTATATCTTCATCGTTCACACAACTTGTGTCTATCTCACAGTGTGGACAGTTTGCGTGATTTAATTCACCTATGGCGATGCTGACAGCTTCGTAACGTTTCCCTAACATCAAAGTAATTATTGCCCACTTCATTAGCATCACATGCCACACTACGGTGAAGAAAATGCCATAGAAATATATTGCACTGGGTCGCAAACATAATTCCACAAACATAGTCAGAATATCGATGAAACAGTTCAGCACAATCAACACCGTAAAAATTATGTTTTTCTTTGAATACGGATTGAAACGTTCCAAAACGCAATCGATCTCTTTCTGTTTCACGATAAAACTTTTGGGTAAGTGTGTTTTCCAAATTTTATAGTTCAATAACATGTATAATGAACAAGTAAATGCGAGAAAATACAAAAGCATATTTAAGGCGTCACTAATTGTTAATTGTTTCAAACTGATGACCATTGACACTACTTCAGAAACTCCGCTGTAATATGTTATAGAAAATAGTAGCCAGTAAATTATATTTTTAAAAATACATTTAGAATTTGACCACGGGGTTTTTAGAAAAGCGGATTGTAAGACTATATTGAGAAAATCTATGTATAGCTTTAGTTCCCCACGGCAGTGATGAAAAGACCTGAGAGAATAATTGCACTGGGACGCACACATAATTCAAAAAATATAGAAATGATGTCCATTAAACAACTGAGCAAAATCGACACCGTCAAAATTATGTTTTTCTTAGAATACGGATTGAAACGTTCCAAAACGCGATCGATCTCTTTTTGTTTCACAATAAAACTTCTAATTAAGTGTGTTTTCCAAACTTTATAGTTCACTGACATATATGCAGAACAAGTAAATGCAAGAAAATACGAAAGCAAATTTAAGGCGTCAGTAATTGTTAATTTTTTCAATCTGAGGACCATTGACACTACGTCAGTAACTCCGCTGTAATATATTATAGAAAATAGTATCCAGTAAATTATATTTTTAGAATTACATTTAGAATTTGACCATGGGTTTTCTAGAAATGCGGATTGTAAGACTATAATTGAGAAAATTTATGTAAATTTTATCTTCGGCCTCCATTATTAAAACGTTCACTAAAGTATAAGCTATTTTCCTCTCCTTAATAAAGAATAACAATTGCTAGCTTTTTACAAGAATTGACTTATTTATAAGTTTTCCATTAGTGGATTACACCACTTAACAAATTAATACGACATAATGTTTATTTACTACTTGATATTAATGCCTTAGAATCTGTTAATATCAGGTAAGTGTAACACTATTAAACATATTAATAACATTTTTTATTGTATTAAAATGTGAATTTTAGGTACTTGAAAATACCAGTGAAGAATTAAAGATCATTTTCCACAAATCTTAGGATTATATATATAAAAACATAACCCAATCCAAATACCCGTGAGAGAATGTTTGTTATTTTTACTGTTTTTGGTGTATATTTTAAGGTGAAGATAATGGAATGTTTACTGTTTGGATATCACTGAATACATAGTTCTTTAGCGATAAAATAGAAACGTACACTATCAAGTTTAATTCTTAAAATTTAAACGTAGATAATCATTAGAATATGAATAAAGAAATATACCCAACATTTAAACAAATTTTTGTAAATCTGTAAAAAAGTCAAAAACCTTAAATGAAGTTACCTTTCACGGAATCTATTTGTTACAAATATATTAATTGTAATAATGTAAATAAAATATAATTATGACAAATTCTTTCTTATGTGTGATAATCAGATTTACAGAAATATTCTTGATACGGTATCGATACAATATTTTAACCACAATTGAAACTTGATCCTAAAGGAGAATTTTACTGGAAATTCTAAATCACGTTTAATTCTTACCTTTTCCTTTTCGTTCTTCTTATTTTCCGCCTTTTTCTCTACCTTTAATTCTTACCCTTTTTCTCACCCTCATTTGACTTCTCTTCCTTATTCTCCTTCCTCTCATCGTTCTTTCTCCTCCTCCTTCTCCTTCTGTTATCGTTCTTCCTGTTGTTCTTTGGCTTCATTATCTTCTTTTTTATCTTTTATTTTTGATGTAAATAAAAATATTAATATTTGCCCTTGAATAATGTAATGAAAATGTTATTATTTGCAAATAAATACTATTATTTCCCCTTGGACATAGGCAGGCAAAGGACGTTTCCCTTCCAGTACCATTGCATCCAAGAAACTCTGTTCAAATACTGCAGGATAAACGTCATATCATTTAGAAATATGGTGTATTAAATACTCATAGTATTAAATAGAGTTTTTAAATACAGTTTGGAAAAGTATATACGAATGTTGGTTCGTATCTCAAATATATCAAATTTATTGTTTAGTAAGATTACGGTTAATTGTTTACGGTTTATTGTTAATTACTATTATTATTGTTTAATAATAAATATTACGTACTGAACCATTGGTGGATATTTGTTTGTAATTTCAAATCAATGGTTTTAGTGTTTACCAGTATTAAATATAATATAATTTATAAACTATTTATGTTTGTTGGTTTATTAACTTATAACTTATAAAATATAATATGTCATACTTAATAAGAAATAGTAAATCCCTATTTATTTGTGTTTCCTTAAAGACTCTTTGTAATACTACTTTAACATTATATGTAAAACTACATAAATACTCTTATTATATAAGAAAGACGCTCACTTCCAAAAACATAAAACAACACACCACAAATAATGCGATAACAAAGACAAGTCAATGAATGCCTTTGTAGATTACACACAATTGTGTGCCTTATAGCTACACAAATTCTATCACAGAAATCACTCATTTTTACAGATTACAAGGGCATACTTATCTAGTCTAATAAAATATGTAGACTCCTGTACCGACTCCAGCTGAGCTGGTATTATTAAAGAGCTATTTCCGATAATATTACATCGAATGACCATATTTTAATAACAGATTTATATTCCAAAGAGGAAAAAAATTCATATTATACCGAACGAGTAATTTTACATTACAGATGTGGGGAATTAACAGGAAAGTGAAATCATATTATTTCAAATAATTATGTTTCCGTTATAAATCTATTGCCCGAAGAAGAACGAAACTATAATTTACTTTTACAAATTTAGTGCCCGAAGATGACCCAACACATATTTTGAAAGGAAACAGTTTTTAAGGACGTTTGGATTTATCTACTATTCATAAATAAAGTGAAATTGTAAAATTTAAATATATATTTGTTGTTCAATGTTAATATTAATATCAGATAAAAGCAAAAACTTATATACAGTTTGTTATGTGGGTTATTTTTCTTATTCAAGTAAGTAGCTTAAGCAGTATTAAAAACATTAAAGAACATTGTTACAAAATTTGTATACCTCTTACTTAAACCTAATCGCTTGTTACCTTAATATCAACGACATAACCGCTACTACAGTGTCAAGGTCATACAAAAACAAAATGAAGTAGTAGTAAATTACTTAACGAAATAATTTTGAAATATTAACAAACACCTCTTTCCAGACCTGTGTGATCATGCAGGCCTCTTGAGGATATTAGATTACCGCACGAAATAAATTTAACATATTAATATATATCGATGCCATTTCCGAAATAGCACGACTTAAAAGCCTGGCCCAATATTCCATCAGACAAACAATAGATTAACAAGGGCCAAATATTAATTCATATTCACGTAATAACCACGTAATTTTCTGAAAATATCGATAGAGTTGAACGCTTAATCGATTGCGGTTCTGTTTGGATATGAATTGCAAGGGTTTTGTCTAAAACTGTCAAGATAGCAGCACAGTAGCATCTGCCAGCCATTCTTACTATGATAGCCCACTACATTGCTACACTACAGACGTCATTCGCTGTACCAGAGGCTAAACAACACTTACACTTACAATACTACACTTGCTACTTTAACACCTTAAACTCATACTTACATTTAGGGAGGCGATAATACCCTTAATGTGCTTTTCGCTATAAAATATAAAAATATTTTTTTAAAATAATACTTTACCCCAGAGATGACATCGATATACAGAATTACAACTTGAGGGTAGAATGATATTCCTCTCCAAATACTGAGTAGGTCTAGAATTGAAGTTTCGTTTCCGAAGTAGGAACTTTTCCAAAACTCGTAGCTCTTCGAAAGGGCCCAAATTGCAATACTAGCATAATTTAAACGGTTGATAACCGCAAAATATTCGTTCGCGACCGAGTGGCTATCTCTTAATTTACGCACCACGCTGATAACCCTCCAAACTAAATCTTTATCGTTCACACAACTTGTACTTGAATCACAAAGTGAACAAGTATCACGATTTAATTCATCTATGGCAATGCTAACAGCTCCGTAACGTTTTTCTAACATCAAAGTAATTATTGCCCATTTTATTAGAATTGCGTTTAACACTACATTGATTAAAAGACCTGATATAATAATTGCACTGGGTCGCAAACATAATTGAAGAAATATACAAAGGAAGTCGATGAAACCATTCAGCACAAGCATCACCATCAAAGTTATGTTTTTTTTAGAAGACGGATTGAAACGTTCCAAAACGCAATCGATCTCTTTTTGCTTCACAATAAAACTTCTAATTAAGTGTGTTTTCCAAACTTTATAGTTCACCAACATGTATGCAGAACACGCAAATCCTAGAAAATACGCAATCAAATTTAAGGCGTCACTAATTGTTAATTGTTTCAAACTGAGGACCATTGACACTACTTCCGAAACTGCGTTGTAATATGTTATAGAGAACAGTATCCAGTAAATTATATTTTTAGAAATACATTTAGAATTTGACCACGGGTTTTCTAGTAACGCGCACGGTAAGATTATATTGAGGAAATGTATGTATACTTTATCATCGGCCTCCATTATTAAAACTTTCACTGAGTTAAAACCTAAAGTCGTTACTCAATACAGAATAAAAATTAATAGCTTTTTACAAACATTGACTTATTGATTAGCTCTCCATTAGTGGATTACACCGCGTAACAAATCAACATGTCACAATGATTGTTTAATATTTGATATTAATATTTTAGATGCTGTTAATATCAGGTAAGTGTTACATTATTAAAAATTAAATAATAATTTGTTATGTTAATAAAATTTAAAATTTAGCTCAATTAAAAATACCAATTAGAAAATAAAGATAATTTTCCTCATATATTATAATTGTAAAAAACCTTAGCCGTATCCAAATACTTGTAATAGAATTTCGTTTATTGTTCATGATATGTTGTACATTTTAAAATATTATTAACTCTCTATTTAATACCAAAACATTGGTTCTTTAACAATAAAAATAAAAACGTACACTATCAATTTTACTTGTTAAAATTTGAAAAGGAAATAGGCAATAGAATGTGTAAAAAGAAATGTATCCAACATTTAAACAATTTTTTTTGTAAAACTTTAAAAAACATTTTTGGAAAACCTGTAATGAAAAAACATAACATGCAATCAATTGTATTACATACACATTAACTGTAACGCTGTATTTGAAATCTATTTATTTTGAATGCTTTAGGATTATCAGATATATAGTGTAATCTCGAGACGATGTCAAAACATAATTTCACCCACATTTTAATGTCTTGCTAAACTATAAAAAGTAGTTTTACTTTTTTAATTCACAACAATGTTATGTGATGATTTTGTGTAGAATCTAAATGAAAAAAAGAAAAACATATTTCAAAGAAAATGTTTTATATTTACTGCTGCAGTGTGACATTTTGTATTTACTTTTGCAGGTTAATATTTTCCCAGTCTAACGTTGAACTTTAACATTGTAATAATGATTGTTAATTTCGTCTTAATGTTCGCAAGCATATTATGTAACTTAGTCTATTATGTTTTCGAGAAAATAAACTTCCTCATTGAATGAATAAATAAAATAAACAGAAAGAGTAATAGGATGTGTTCGGTATTCAATGATTCACAACTCGTTGCAGGTGTCCATTGTTTTGAAATTCTATCTATATAATTTGTATTTACGTAAAAGTACATATTTTACAACGAATGGATTATTATGGAACAATGATAGTAAAATCAACATTTTGCAAGATGATCTATTTGGTTTTTGTTGATTAATCCGTTTTTAAAAATACTTATTGCAACTACAAAATTGTAATTTTAGACATATAGCTTTATGTCTATGATCACATAAAGCTATCATAAGAATATCATATATTCTCTTATCTGATATTAAATATTTGTTTTACATAACTATATGCAAATCTGGTTTGTTCGCTTAAATCTATTGCTATTATTGTTTAATCCAATATTAAAAATAGTTTAATGAACTATATTTGTAAATAAATATATCACTTATATTGTTTCATCCGTTATTAAATATAAATTTTACTGAACAATAAGCGTAAGATGGTTTATATGTCCAAATTTATTATGTTTTAAATTTAATTGGTTTTAAATATAGATACTGAAATATATGGTTAAGTTGTTTCGTAAATTAATATCTACATTGATTTGTTTAATTTGTTTTAAAAATATTTTTTATAAATATTATCTATGTAAATTAATTTTTAAGCTCAAATATACAATTTGTGTTGTTTAGTCTGGAATTAAAATTGTTTTGTTGAAATACATGCATAGGTGGGTTCATAAGTTTAAATCTATTGAATTTAGTGATGGGTCTGTTATTAAATATAGTTTTAAATAAAGTTTACAAAAGTATATACAAAAGATGATTAGTATATCAAAATAATTGCACTTATTGTTTAATCAATAATGTGGATGTGGATGTTTGTAATTTCAAATCAATGTTTTTGCTGTTTAATCAGTAATAAATATAATTTACTAAGCTATTCGTACAAGTTGTTTTGGGAAACTCAAATATACGAATGTAACTTTTCTTGCTTAATACTGAAGAGTCAATTCCTAAAATTTGTGTTTTCTTAAATATTCTCTGTATTACTACTTAAGGAACAACATATGTAAAACTATATATACTATCCTATCAGATCAGAAAGAACTCTCAATTTCGAAAATCATTTAACATCACACCACAAAGAAGGCCGTAATGGAGATAAGCAATAAAAGCTGTTGTGGATTACAGACGATTGTTTTAGCCTTATATCATGAACAAATTATATCACAGAAAACCACTAATTTTTACATATTTCAAGTGTACTTAGTCGAATAAAATGTATAGACACCTGGACAGACCCCAGCTGAACTCAAACTGTCCTGGTATTAAAAAATAGCTAATTCCGGTAACATTACATCGAATGACCATATTTTAATTATAGATTTTGAGTACGAGCCGGAACCATAATACATTTTATTAAACGACTCCATTTACATAACCGTTGTGGTGATTGATCTTGAAAATCAAATAATATTATATCGAATGATTATATTTACGTTATAGACTAAATCTATTGCCCGAACAGGAATCAAAGTATAATTTAATTAATTAATTTAGTGCCCGAAAATGACCCGACATATTTTACCAAACAACTATTTATTTACGATATATATTGAGACATCTCAGATCCTCAATTAGATACCTAATGCAAGCCGCCTCGGTGGCCTAGTGGATAGCGTAGTAGGTTTTCACCCCGAGAACCCGGGTTCGATACGCTATAAATCATCCCATCGTCTGCATTAGTTCAAGTGTGCACAATAGTCGGACGTTAAACCAAAACAAAACAAAAAAGATACCTAAAGCAAATACAAGTTGAATTGTGCAATATCAGTAAGATGATACGCTAAATAAACAGCTGTTCGGAAAGAACGATTGAGACGACCGACCAGTCTGTTCTGGAGTGAGGCTAAAGCTAGTTCGCACAAGGTTACTGGGCTTAGATAAGGGAAATTGTGCATCGTAATTTTGGGATAAAGAACATTTTTGCGAACACACGAACGTCATAAATTTCATGCGTAAGGCATTTTTTTTTTTTGTAGTGCCAGTAAGGAGAGAATTTTATAAAACATTTTTGACAGTGCGAACTTGGGTGTTTTCACCGATTTTGTAGCTCCGTTTTTAAGAAAAGAAATATCGCCAATCTAGGGGGAACCACTAAACTCTAATTAGCGGAAAAAAACAGTCGACCTGTTTAATACCATTAACGTCTGTATCTGTAATTCATTTTTTTTTCACTAATATATTTTTGTAAAGGGCCCTGACGTATTATTTTAGTTTGTCATAGTGACGTCACTAATAATATTATTTGTTTTTTTAGTGAATCTTATATCTTCCAGAAGAATATATTTTAGTTCAAGGTTTTGTTTTGTTAAAGTTTGTTTTGGTAGATAACTGACATCCGTAAGATTATAGTTATTATTCAAAAGGTTGGTAAAGATTTAAGTTTATTGCTGTTGTTTGCTTTGCTGAAAGTTGAACTAATTTATCATTATAAATGTTCTTTCCTTTGATTATTTTTTTCCTTTCAACATTGTATGAAAACAGAAGTAATTAAATTAAATATTTTTTCCGGTCACTATTTGTTTTTTTTATCTTTTAATGTGGCATATTAAAAAAAAGAAAATTATAAATTTTTGAAAAGCAACAACTTTGATTTTTTTGGTCACCCCGAGCATTGCAACCTCGCACAGGCATTCTCGTTGTCTTGGTCTAAACAATGGGGTATACATTATAATAAAATTAAAGACAACGTGGCGCTCAACAAATGGTTCATTGAAATAAGATACAAAATTAGCTATGGCCCACACCCCTTCTCCTCTGTAGCTAGCAAACAATTAAAGATTTATTACGGGAATGTAATAAGGTTTTAACGCCCGGACTGAAACTAATTCATATGACACTATTCAACTGTTGTTTTTCGTTACATGTAGAGGTCATTTTACACATGCTCCATTTTTATTAAATTGAAAGCAGTCAAAATGTTTTCAAGAAGGAAATATTTTTTGGTTCTTTGGTTTTACTTACAATACTGCAATTAAGAGAACATTTTAAAATTTGAATAGATGTTTGCTGTTCAATGTCAATATTAATAACAGATACAAGCTAAATCTTATATACAGTTTGTAATGGTAACTTTCTCATTGAAGCAAGTAGATTGACAAGGGACACTGTTGCAAAATATTTATACCTCTTACTTAAACCTAATCGCCTGATACCCTAATGCCAACAACATAACCTCTTCTATAGTTCTTACAAAAAAAATAATTAGTAAGTAAAATTACATTAAAGAAATAGTTTCAAAATGCACATACCTCTTTGTAGACCTGTGTAATCATGCTGGACGCTTGAGGATAATAGATTATCCCACGAAATAAATTTAACATATTATATATATCGATGTCATTTCCGAAATAGCACGACTTCCAAGCCTCGTAACTGGCCCAAAGCATCCACCAAACAATACTCCCGTAATCAATACGAATAGCAAGGGCGAAATATTTATTCATAATCGCGTGATTATCTCGTACTTTTCTGACAATATCGATAGCGTTGAACACTGAATCGATTTCACTTCTGTCTGAATATCGATCTGATTGCGCAGTGTTTTTGTCAATACTCAGTAAGTCTAAAACGGTCAAGATGGCAGCACTATAGCGCCTGCCAACCATTCTTACAATGATGGCCCACTCCATGGCTAAAACGTCCCAGACCGCGTTTAAGAACCAAAGCGCTAAAATCAAAGGCATTCCTCTCGGAATGTCCTGTAGCAACTTAACGAATATTACGAGAACAGTGTGTAACTGAAAGCATGCAAAAAGGAATTTGGAAATCGTCAAATACGGGACGCGTTTGGTCAGAGTGTCGATTTCTTTTTGATTTTCACTGAATATTTTTGGCAGATCCGGTTTTCCAATATGATAATACGCGGAAGTGCAGAGCGTACATGTGATCATAACAACAAGCAATACAATTACCAGTACACTGCTGATAGTCAAGGGTTGGTTGTAATAATACAGACATGTCGATGTGGTAATTGCTAACGCGCAACAAATGGTAACAAACAAACATAAACAGCGCAAGATGTGTTTTTTTGAAAATAATTTTGTGCTCGACCACGGTGATTCTAGAAGAGCTAATGGCATGATTACATCGAGGTAATTTATGTAAAATTCTTCTTCTCTATCCATAGTGAAATAAGTCTGCACCGTGAATGGAATAATTTGGAAACGTTTTCCCTTTTTATTGATCGAATACTTTCTGAATAATTTATTCATTCTAATAATATTAAGTATTTGTAGTATGCAAAGCGATGCAAATAAATAAATTAATATTGTAACAAAATGTCTTTACACACTAATAATACAATAATTCTTATATTATTAAATGAAATATTCTAGAAATGTTAGAAATATTAGAAATGTTTGTAGTTTATTTCTGTTTCCAAGCGGGGAATATTACTATATTCTATTTTATCGATATTGACGACGTCCAATTTTAATTTCTATAAGATGCTATAAATACATAGAGACATACAGTATAAAGACTCAGCCGCCTCGGTGGCCTAGTTGATAGCGTACTTGGCTTTCACCCGGAGGACTCGGGTTCGACTCCCGGCCAGGGCTTGGCTTTTTCATACGCTATAAATCATCTCATCGTCTACATCAGCCCAAGTGTGCACAATAGTAGGACGTTAAAAAAAAAATTATATATATATGTATATATAATTTAGTATTAAAATAAATTCTTAAATATATATATATATATATATATATATATATATAAAGACATATATCGTTTTCGAAGAATTTATTTTAATACTAAATTCTAATTATATACATTAGGCTTTTTTTATTACAACTAAATCACATGACTTATCAAGTAATATTTCATTCACTAGAGTCAAGTACATGAAGGTATATCCAAGATCCGACCCGTCAGCCAAACCACCACTTCATTAACACATCAAATCACAAGGCTTCTTTTTAAATCACATCCTTTTCAATCTGCGCTGATCCTGACTGGTCCTTAGGAGCGGAAATACTTCCACATTTGAATGTGTCGCCAGTCTCTTTTTATGTTTCGTTACATGTAATTTAATTTCTTCTACAACGGTAGGAACTCCCATGTCCCGATGAATATCGTCATTTCGTGCATACCACGGAGCATTGCAGATACTTCGCAGTACTTTGTTTTGAAATGTTTGGATCATCGCGTTTGTTTTCTTGGTACAACCCCACAGTTGGATACCATATATCCACACAGGCTTTAGAACTTGATTATATATCAGCAGCTTGTTTTGCAAAGAGTTGTGAATGCCTTCACAACAGCCACTGCATCTTTTTGAATTTAACGTTCAGCTCCTGCCTCTTTTTTTTGAAATGTTCTTTCCACCTAAGTTTTGCATCCAAATTCGTTCCAAGATATTTAGCTGAATTCGCATATGGAATTCTTTGTAAGTTGATAGTGGCTGCCACTGGAACAACCTTACGATTTGTAAAGTTGACATGCACTGATTTACTCTCATTCAGCTTGATCCTCCATTTCTCTGTCCACTTAGTGATCTTATTAACGGAATTTTGTAACTTGTTAGTTGCGTCTTCCACATTTTCCGCAACTGCCATTACAGCTGTGTCATCTGCAAAGGTGGCCATGGTGGTGTTCTCCATCACAGGTATATCCCTTGTGTAAAGCAAGTACAGTACTGGGCCCAGAACACTTCCCTGGAGCACTCCAGCATGTGTCTCTTTAAGGTCAGAATAGTCATCTTTAACTTTAACTCTAAAACACCGACCTACTAGATAAGACTTTAGTATATGGTACCACTCGTAGCTCAACGTGTTGTATAGCTACAAGTTTATATAGGAATTTGTTCAACTCGTGTTGTTCAACGAGTTTATATAGAAGCCCCTGGTGACACACCTTGTCGAAAGCCTGAGACACATCCAGGAATATACTTGAGCAAATTTGCTTGGCTTCTAAGGATTTTTCGATTGTATTAACAATTCTATGAACCTGATCTATAGTTGAGTGTTTCCTCCTGAAACCGAATTGGTGCTGTGAAATCAAGGCTACTATTGATTACGCAAATGTCATATGAATTGTCAACCTAACTTAAAGGTAATTCAAATTTAATTATCAATTAAATTTTTTTACATAAAACTAGTGGTAAAATATTTTATCAACACACAGTTGCTAAACTACTACGCAAAATATAATTGAACGTATAATACAAATAATTTTGAATCCATTTTGCACTTGATAGTAAGACTCCAAAATTCATGTACACAAAATACTGATACACTTTTTTACGGAACAGAAATTTTATTATTTAGTACAAAAAATAAATGTCTTTTGTAAATTACTGTATTTACCACAAATAAAACGATCTATTTTTTTGGTAATTAATTGTTTTGTTACAGTACCTACTAGCCAATAGCAGTTAAGCGGTTTAATTGATATTTTGCTTTCCAAATAAACGCCCTGCTAAAGTAAATATTAATATTACTAACATCAATTTGCTATTTAAACAAAAATATATTTTATTTGGACAAGTGATGATATTTGTATCGGGTTTTATCAAAGCGTAAAAGTTAAGAATTTAATTGCTTCTTAACTTTAATTTCAAAAACAGAAAAATGTTCCTAATTATTTGAGCCCATCAAGTCGTTTTTAAAATCTGTTCGCTACGAAGAATACAATTTCTTACTACACCGTGTACCTATCACAAGAGGAACTTCTAAACAATTGAAAATGTATTTTGTGTTTTAGGTTTAATTAAAAATATTTACAAAGCAAAAGAATCATCAAATTCTGACTAAAAGTAAGTTGACATCCCAAAAGGCTACTTACTGGCAGCAGAATGCATTGAAACAATTAATAAAATAAACAACTTGCAGCAATTATCTCGAGTTCTTCTTGTAGTTATCAGACGACATATATAAAATATTTAGACATCGATTCTGTTCTTCAACATGCTGTTCTAAATCAGATACATAACGATACTTAATTTATAAATGTTTCAGAAAAGTTTTATTTTATTTATTATGTTTTAAATAGGTAACACTAATTTGTTATTTATTAAATTATTGCTATAAATAACAAGATGCAATTCTTTTTCTAAAAGTATTTTTCTTTATCTAACCACTTTTAAAAAAATATGATTTCACACACACACACACACACACAACAACAACAACACAACAACAACACACACACACACACACACACACCTCATAAAATGTTCTAAACTTTAGGATTGGATCGGTTGTTTCTTTATTTCGAAGTTATGTATCTGGATCTTACCATAATGGCTGGACCAATAATTCATTTTCCACTAAAATTTTGTTAATAAATAGCGAATAATGCTTTTTTTGTCTACTGCTTCTTCTATTTTCTTCCCCTTCTCAAACTCCTTTTTCTTCATCTCCTCCTCCTTCTTCTTGTTCTTCTTTCACTTTTGTCCATCCTTCTTCTCTTCCCCCTCCTCCTCCTTCTTCTTATTCTTTTTCTGCTTTCACTTCTTCCATTTCTCCTTCTCCTTTCCTTCCTCCTTCTGCTTATTCTTACTCTTTTTTTACTTCTTCTCCTTCCCTTCCTTATTCTTATTCTTTTTCTTCTTCTTTTCCTTCTTCATCATCATCACCTTCTTTTTCTTCTTCTTCTTCTTCTTCTTCTTAAGAGAGAGAGAGAGAGAGAGAGAGAGAGAGAGAGAGAGAGAGAGAGAATGACGCGAAGTTTCGCGTAATTCTTCCTTTATGTAAATGCTTTACTCTTTCATTCTAATTAGACTACTAAAAGAACACCAATGATGCGTTGTGTCTAACTGTAGAATTTAAAAGTAATGTATTATGTAGGTTCAGCTTTACTAATATATTTCAAAAAATATAAATAAACCAATTTATAATCCAATTCGGTTCTATGGACACATCAGTAGACTCCCAACAACGAGACTTGCCAACAGAATCCTTAAGTATATACAAGGAGTCAAATCAACAACATCGTGGATCACACAAGTCAGAATAGACCTACATGACGCAGAAATAGACTCAACAGATGTTGAAGACAGGAACGCATACAGGAGAAAGATGCTGGGTTGGAAGGTCCCAGAGAATGAAATCCCAAAGAGAGCAGGGGTAAAATAGACGGAGGAGCGGAAGAGGATCAATGGGGACAGGATGAAGGAGGTGTGGAGGATTAGAAGGAACAAGACATGAGTCGGAGTGCTTTGCGTGATCCAACAGGGTCTATACGCAAATAATAATAATAATGAATAAACCAATAAAAACTCTCAATCAACTGAATATAAAAAAATATTTTCTGAAAATTCTGATTAAATTTGACTGGAATATTGTCCTAAAGTATGTAAACAAAAACAAAATTTTCAGATGCCGGCGGTGACTTCCTCTCATAACTAGCTACTGCCAAACTAAACTATCCTCTGAATACGTATGGTTTCATATCATTGTTCCACCATATTCCACAGCTGACCTCGTACTTTGCCACACCACACTGCCAATAGATTAGATTAGCCTGGATCATGCTGGAGGTCCTTAGGTTCTTGGAAACCGAAAACCCTTTGCCACCTGCTAGGCCTCACTATCATAAATTATGTGTTCTGCAGTTTCCTCCTCTCTGCAAAACATACACATGATTTCTTCGTGGTAAATTCCTATCGTGTTCAGGTGCAACCTAAGACCACAGTGCCATTAATGAGCCACGTGTTTTTCCTAAGTTCTGTTCTGTCCAAGTAGTCTACCGAACCTTTAAGTCCTTCATAAGGAAACTAACCCATAGCGTCTCGCTTGCTATGGGAAAATCCATGAAGGTTATCCCATCTACTTCCCTCAGTCCTCTCAGTCAACGTTTTATGAAAAACCCATCACATCTTCCAGACCTCTGTGAGCGGCGGTTATTATATACAGCTATTGAAACAGCTATTGAAGACCATCAGCAACTCAGTTGTTACGTTTAATCAACAATGAGCATTTACAACGAAAAGTCTGCGAAGCGTTAATTTTAACTTTTCAATCCACTTTGAAAGATCCCACAGTGCTGTTAGAGCAAGCGAAATTCGACTTTGTGACGATAGTTAAAAAAAAGCTTTACGGCACAAATCCAATTTTAATTTGGCTAATCCAGAACCGGCGCGTAGAATCTGCACTTTTAATGAGAGGAGACTTTGCAACCTTGTTTACTGAATGTTTAATCTTTGTTTTTATTCACAGTTTTAAGGGCGTTTTTAACGACCGTTTTCTCGTGTTTCTTGTAAAGATGTTTCGACCACGAAGTTCGACTTGGAATTGTACCCACTGCTTTACTGAATAAATTTATGAAAAGGGTAACACAAACACACACAGGAATAATAAATAAATTCTCTCTCACACACACACACGCGCGTGCACACACACACACAAACACAGACACACCCTTACAGACACACAGACACACACACGCACACACGTACGCACGCACGCACAGACACACACACACACAAGAATAATAAATATACTCTCTCTCTCTCTCTCTCACACACACACACACACACACACACACACACACACACACACTCACACATACACACACACAGGAATACTAAATAATCTTCTCTCTCTCTCTCTCTCTCTCTCTCTCTCTCACACACACACACACACAGGAATAATAAATAAACTCTCTCTCTCACACACACACACACACACACACACACACACACACACACACACACATTCACACACACACACACACACACACACACACACACACACACACACACACACACACACACACACACACACACACACACATACACACACAGAAATACTAAATAAACTCTCTCTCTCTCACTCTCTCTTTCTCTCTCTCTCACACACACACACACACACACACACACACACAGGAATAATAAATAAACTCTCTCTCTCTCTCTAACACACATCACACACACACACACACACACACACACACACACACACACACACACACACACACACACACACACACACACACACACACACACACACACACACACACACACACACACACACACACACACACACACACACAGGAATACTAAATAAACTCTCTCTCTCTCTCTCTCTCTCACACACACACACACACACACACAGGAATAATAAATAAACTCTCTCTCTCTCTCTCTCTCTCTCTCTCTCTCTCTCTCTCTCTCTCTCTCTCTCTCACACACACACACACACACACACACACACACACACACACACACACACACACACACACACACACACACACACACACACACACACACACACACACACACACACACACACACACACACACACACAGGAATACTAAATAAACTCTCTCTCTCTCTCTCTCTCTCTCTCTCTCTCTCTCTCTCTCTCTCTCTCACACACACACACACACACACACACACACACACACACACACATAAGGAATATAAATAAACTTTCTAAAAACACACGCACACACACACGCTCGCGCACACACACACACACACACTCACGCACACACACACACACACACACACACACACACACATACACAGGAATAATAAATAAACTTACACACACACACACACACACACACACACACACACACACACACACACACACACACACACACACACACACACACACACACACACACACACATACTCACACATACACATACACAGGAATAATAAACAAACTCTCTCTCTCTCTCTCTCTCTCACACACACACACACACACACGCGCGCGCACACACACAGGAATAATAAATAAACTCTCTAAAACACACGCACGCGCGTGCACACCACGCTCGCGCGCGCACACACACACACACACACACACACACACACACACACACACATGTAGATAAATAGATAGATATAGAGAAAGAGAGAGAGAGAATCGGTTTTGTTATTAGATCGGTAATATCAGCTGTTAAAAATCAATTTTGGTTAAATAATTATATCGCTTAAAATGAAATGTGGGGTTAAAAGGAGTTGTGATTAAAACATACCCGTAGGTTAAAGCAGAATATGGGTAGGTTAAAACAGACTAACGTTAATCAGAATATTGGATAAAAATAATCGTTGTTTAAAATAATGAAGTTTATAAACGAAATAAAACACTGTGTTTTATATTTGCATACGAAGTAGATAGTTCATTTTGTTTCTAATATAACGTGTATAATTTCAGTAAAGGAATAAAATCGGTAATAAAAATATACCAATAAGCAAAAATTAACTCAAATTTCTTAAATTTGTTCAATTTCTACTTCTGTTGACTAGTCCAACAACTGCCACATTTTTAATGTTTTTTTTAATAAAACGTTTCGGATAACTGTCATTATCAAAACTTACTGATTGATGATAATTGAGCTAATTTCAAAAGTGTCAAGAAATACAAAATTGACAAATCCAGGAAAAACAGATGAATATATTAAAAAAAAAATGAAGTGATAGTTACTTTTCTAAAATATTTTTGTAACGTCAGCAAGTAAGTTGCTTTAGTGAAGTTTTCGTTATTACAGTCAATTGCAGCACAAAACATTTAATTTATTTAAATTGATTAATATAAACTTTTACAAGATCATGAGGATGTTCGGGACATTCCTTAAACAAAGGTTTCCTATCCTTCGTGAGATACATTTGCATTGGAGTACTGAGGATACATTTGAAGCCCAAAGATTGCGCAATCCTGGCAGCATAATGGTTGGTGCACTCCATCTTAACCAGTGAGTAGTCCTGTCTTCTAGCGAGGCTCCTGGATGCTTGGGTCAACAATTTGCCTATGCCGTGTTGGCGGTAAGCAGGATGCACGAATAACCTGATTTGCCAGACATGGGTGACCTCGAAGTGTTCCCAGATCCCCGGCTGCTTCTCGAGGTATGACCAGAAGAAGCAAACCCGTTTGCTAGCGTCGGACCACGCTTGAGCTGTAAGCAAACAGTTGAATATTTCCATGAAAGTCTGTGGTAATAAGTCAGTTCAGTAATTGTTAAAAGTGGTATACAATAATTGTCAAAGTGGTATACAATTGTCAGAGTAGTATACAATTTTCAAAATGGTATACAAATGTCAAAGTGGTATACAATTATCAAAGTAGTATACAATAATTGTCATAGTGTATAGAATTGTCAACGTAGTATATATTGTCAAAGTAGTATGCAATCATTGTCAAAGTGGTATACAATTATCAAAGTAGTATACAATAATTGTCAAAGTGTATAGAATTGTCAAAGTAGTATAAATTGTCAAAGTGGTATAGAATTTTCAAAGTAGTATACAATTGTCAGAGTAGTATAAAATAATTATCAAAGTGGTATAGAATTGTCAAAGTATTACACAATAATTGTCAAAGTATTACACAATAATTGTCAAAGTGGTATTCAATTGTCAAAGTAGTATACAATAATTGTCAAAATAGTGTACAATTGTCAAAGTAGTATAAAATAATTGTCATAGTGGTATACAATTGTCCAAATGTTATTAAATACAATTGTCATTATAATATACAATAATTGTCAAAGTTTTATACAATTGTCAAAATGATATTAAATACAATTGTCATTATATTATATAGTAATTATCAAAGTGGTTTACAATTGTCAAAGTGGTATAAGTCTGACTTGTGCCACAACTATATTTTAAACAATAACAGCAGGTCACTGAAAAGCAAAAAATAATATGTCCTCTGCAATTTGATTTACATAGTTTTTTCCATAAAATATTAATTTAAAACCTAATCATTATTAAACACTCAAAAATTTAAAGTAATTGCAGCAACTAACCTGTATCGCAGAAGTGATGAACGAATTTCCAAAAGTAAATTTTTGTTAGTAAAAATTAAAAAAAAGTGATTTTTTTAAAAATCTTTGTCCTTTTATTACATGTTTTGTAATTCAATGAAGAGATATTCACCCAAGAGAAATAACTTTTTTCAGATAACTTAAGGATATTGTGCAATTTGAATCCTTTTTTCAGATTTTGTGCAACTTTTAAGGAACTATATTTTAACGTTGTTGCCCTTTACATTGCACGGAACATGCTAGATTTACTACTCCAAGGTCGCACAAGTTATTCAAGCACGACAGCCGTTATATGTAAACATATCAATTTGCTTCTTTTTCAAATTTACTTTAGGATTACGGTCGTGTGGTCAATTTTCTTATAAAGCACGGTGTAATTAAAAAATCTTGTTCGAAATATGGTATTATTTGTAAGGAAACATTAATGTTTAATTGCAACTTTTTATGTAAAATATCGTGTTCATTAAGTTCTTATCGCATGTTATTATCAGTTAGGGTCTTAGGTTAAATTAAAAAAAGTTTTCATTATTATAAAGATGCATTTAGTTAATTGTTTTTATAATGAAACAACACGTTACCTATTTTCGCGCGGTTGTAATTTTGAGGTTATGTTGGTCACTTTTATTTTCGACTTCCTTTTAAAGTTTAGTAGTTTCTGCACTTTTATATTTTGTATTGTTATTTTTCGGCGTATAGTAAAGCGTTTTTTTCCAAAAGCGTACGAAAGTATGCTCCATATTTACAAATTTATTATTATGTTACCTTTTTTAAAAAACCCTGAGTTCACCATCATGAACAGCAAATAACTCTGCATATATTAGTATTTTAAAATTTAAAATTGAATTTATGGATTAGCTTTCGTATTTCAATGTAATTTAAAATTGTATTCTTTTTTATTTTTCTTAAAGAAATTCATAATTCTTATTTTTTATAGGTTACATATATATCAATTCTGTTTATATTCTTCTTCTTTTCTGCTAGGATTATTATCACTATGTTCAGTATAATGATGCCTTCACTAGCTTCGTCAATTCTACTTTCGTTGACGCGTTTCGGAGAACCTCCATCTTCAAAAACTATATCTACACTGGTCATCAATATTATAGCCCGTCCTATTTATAATTTTCTATCTCCACCTCGTACCCCTCCTCTATTCAACACGTGTACATTAAACCTGACGTGCTCGCTTCTGATTGGCTCTTAAAAATCATACGTTTTCGCTCGCTTCTGATCGGCTCTTTTCAATCTTTCTCTTCAACGGTCGTTTCTCCTGTTAATTTTTGAAAATGTTTAGATTTTTTAAACATAATATCTGCTTGCTACGATATCTGTTCATTTGTTATGTTTTCTCCCTTTAATTTAACTTTTTAAAAAAATTGTTAGATTTAAAAATTTCCAAGTTCTCTAAAATGTTCACACGTCTTCCTTTTTCTTAAAAAGAAAAAACTAATCAGAAGCTAGCGTAAACGTATGATTTTGAAGAGCCTATCAGAAGCGAGCACGTCAGGTTTAATGTACACGTGTTGAATAGAGGAGGGGTACGAGGTGGATATAGAAAATTATAAATATGACGTGCCATTATATTGGTGACCAGTGTAGATATAGTTTTTGAAGATGGAGGTTCTGCGAAACGCGTCAACGAAAGTAGAATTGACGAAGCTAGGGAAGGCAGATCATTATACTGAACGTAGTTACATATATTACTCTAATCTTTCCCTCGAACAATGGTCTAGTGTTTAGGATCGCACTTATTTCACGTTCACGGTCCCGGTACTACCCATGATGGCCACTACAATTGGTTGGTTGACTCCTTGTTTTTTTAATTTATCTTCCTCTTAACTACCGGAACATCTACATTTCCGTTCGATAAGTTTTACCTGCCAAGTACCGCAGCTCCGTCGCTTCTGACCGGCTGTTTATGCTGTTCACAGCCACGCCAATCAGAGTCCCGTTCAAAGATTTCGCTACGATACTATCACCTTCGTCCACTTTACCCATCAAGTAATCCACAACGCACGGCTCGCAAGTAATCATGCCACACGCGGTCAACAATGGATCGTCTACTATACAAGACTTAATCAAATGTTTGATTTGGTAATGGTCATTCTTTGTAGGGCTTGTTACAAGAGCTTGCAGAGCTATTGGATCCTGGAATAATTGTAAATTTAATTAGGAAAATAATTACAAAACATGTTGTATGTACAAATTATGGAACCATTAGACCTACATATATTGCAATTTTTCTCCACGTTTTGGACAATGATATTGTAAATCTCTTTTTTATTGAGGTTTTCTGATGGATTTATTTTGATCACCTTGTGATACAAATTACCTACTAAGGAAAGAGTCACACGGTTTTCGGTCACATGAAGTTGCTGGCAAGTTCTAACCGCCGTGGTGGGAAAAGACTTGGGTCGGAAATTTATTCGTCAAATATCGTAACATAAGAGGTTGTGACAGGTGACGTAATCCTATTGGTACCATATTTGCTAAATCATCCACATTATGAAAATTAAAAAAAATATCAACATTGTTCCTGTAGCGTTTTCCATTCATTGTCGTGGCATTTTCATTCGCATCTTGAAAAGTGAGGCTCAGTGACACAACTAGTCAAATATTTACACCATACACTTTTCTTCGCGGAAAACTTACCTTATTGTAGATTGAAGTGTTCTGGGCCCAGTACCGTACTTGCTTTACACATGGGATATACCTGTGATGGAGAACACCACCATGGCCACCTTTGCAGATGACACAGCTGTCATGGCACATGCGGAAAATGTGGAAGACGCAACTAACATGTTACAAAATTCCGTTACTAAGTGGACAGAGAAATGGCGGATCAAGCTGAATGAGAGTAAAAGTGCATGTCAACTTTACAAATCGTAAAGTTGTTCCAGTGGCAGTCACTATCAACTTACAAAGTTGATTCCATATGCGAATTCAGCTAAATATCTTGGAATGAATTTGAATGCAAAACTTAGGTGGAAAGAACATGTAAAAAAAAGGCAGGGGCTGAACATTAAATTCAAAAAAGATGCAGTGGCTGTTGGGAAGGCATTCACAACAATCTTTGCAAAACAAGCTGCTGATATATAAGCAAGTTCTAAAGCCTGTGTGGATATATGGTATCCGACTGTGGGTCGTACCAATAAAACAAATGCAATAGTGGAAAATTATATGATGGTGCTTACAATATCATATATATATATATATATATATATATATATATATATATAAATTTGGCAAGTACCGCGATCCAAAAATTTCAAAACAAAGTACTACGAAGTATCTACAATGCTCCATGGTATGCACGAAATGGCGATATTCATCCGGACTTGAGAGTTCCTACCGTTGTAGAAGAAATTAAATTACATGAAACGAAACATAAAAAGACCTAATAGAATTAAAAATTACAGAAAATTCACTGCTTGATCAAACTGCTAAGATAATTACCAAAGACGAAAGAATAAGATTCCAAGATAAAACCAAAATAAAACCTAAACCTATCATTTCAGAAGAGGAGAGAAAAAGAAGATCAGAAAGAATGAAGAGCTACTGGGAACAAAGAAAAGTGCAGCGCGCGAGAAATGATTAATTCAGCGTACCCCAAAGAGGGTGAAACGAAAAGAAGAAGAAACATAAAAAGAGACTGGCGACACATTCTAATGTGGAAGTACTGCGCTGCTAAGGACCAGTCAGGATCAGCGCAGATTGAAAAGGTCCTTGTGATTAGATGTGTTAGTGAAGTGGGGGTCTGGCTGATGGGTCGGATCTTGGACATGTCTTCATGTACTTGACTCTAGTGAATGAAATATTACTTGATAAGTCATGTGACTTAGTTGTAAATTTGTAAAATAATTAAAAACACTTGTGGATTATCTACGGATTTTTGCCCCCCAATTGGAATAGTTCTGTTTTTTAATGTAGCCATCGAAATGAAAATGCGTTTTGTTAGAGAAGATTATTCTCTTTGTAAAATTTTCACCTTCATGTTGTCTCTTAAAAATTCAAAAACTCTCTCGAATGCAAACGGCTCGTTGGTTTCAGTTAACTGAATTTTGTAGGTCTGCGTATGAAGATTCCTTGTGAGAATTCGTTCAAGGGAGCTTTTCGAGATGCGCAACTGTTGCGAATTACGGCGGATTGACTTTTGTGACTCACGCAACACTGTCGCCAACAATTGCGATGTTCTGATAAGAACTCAAGAGAAAATCTTTTAAAACCTGGAAACTGCATGGAAACACAACGGATCCGTTTTACGTAAATATTTAAAAAATCAAATTTACTTTTACTTACCCATTGCTTGACAAATCTCACACATTTCTTTGCGTACAAGTAACGTAAATTTTTAAAATTTCTAAAACTACCGTGCAAGACGGAAAACATATTCACTTCATTCCGGCATTATGGTTTACAATATAGCATTGTAAAAACATTTAAAAAATTTATGAAAACACGTAATTTTAAGTAAAATTTAGAAAAAGTTTTTATATCGCTAAGCAACTGGCAATAATAACAGAAATTATCGTTAGTAAAATAAAACGCTATTGTTGCCTTACATACGGAATTTGAAATTTATAAATAATCGTGAAAATCAGCTGTCTCGTTGACGTGATGGAAGCAAGTATCTAAAGTAATTTTCGAAGTGAAAACCGACTAGGCGGACCTAGTACATTTCTGTACATAAGGAAGGTTGAAAATCGTGTTATTACTAATAACATGTAAAAAATCCTGACGCTTATCGCATACAAATTATAAATATCCCTAAAATAGCCTTATGTCTACAAGTGAGTTGATTACTTCCCATTATTTATATAAATAAATCTAATAATATATATTCAAAATTATATTTAACCTTATTATACTACATAACTGACCCATCTAGCAACAAAGTGATTGAGAGTTTAGAGCTAAATATATCTTTTAAAGTGCTCAATAATGATTAAACTATTAACTAACGCCCATACAGCCTTCACAAATATTAGAACATTAACAATTGGACGTGCTATGCAAGACTGATGACTTGTATTTTTTCAATTAAATGTAAATAAGTGTCTATTTTCTTTAATATCAGTTGTGTATAGTTTCAATTTAGCAATACGATGAGTAATTTAAGTCAACAAAAACCACTAAAAAACAACATTGTTTACTTATTTTTTATTTTTTTCTATTGGCCAGTCTTCCGACTGCTACAGTTTTTTTAAATCAAAAATATCAGATTTTATCGTCCTAATCATCGTTATAATCTGTAACAAATGGAATCGTAAATTTAGAATTAAATTAACGTAAATTAACCATGTCTGTTATAATTTCAATAGATTTTGAAAATTTACGAGACTGATTTATATGAAAATAATCGTTGATTAAATTTTTGAAATAGGATTTTTAAATAAATGTGAAATATAATGTACTACTTTCAATAAAACTTTAAAAAGACGCAATTAATTTGACAATTAGTACATAAAGTTTGCTGTATAACGAACAGCTGAGGCAGCTGAGCAATACCACCGTAACTCTTGCTTGTTCTATTCTCACTAGACTGTAAAGTGTAAAGCGTTCCGTACTGATGAAGTCAATAACACCGGGCTAATGGTGCACACACCGGAGCCCTGGAATAACTGGTGACTTCCCAGTGTACCTTAGGGTACACTGCAGAGTTCTGTATGGACGGACCTTATATGCTTAGCTATTTGTAGGTTTTCAAATAAGTAATAGTGTAAAACAGAATTAGCGCGATCTCACCGTACAACAGAACGCTAGCCAAATAGAGGAAAAGCTAAGCAATGATGGTAAAGAGAAAAACAAAATCGAAAGGAAACATAGCAGTGAAAAATAGCAGTAAAAACATCTGCAAGCACTTCAATAATGAACAGTAAAGTGATCAATTAGAAGTGGAGAAATGTTTGAACCTTCTTATAATTTTATACTTTATAAATTGACCGGATAGAAAAGACGCCGTGACTATCTTAGGAATAAAGAATGGAGGCACAATAGATCTACAATATCGCAGTAAAATATTTACCCTTGCAGTTCATTCATTCATTCATTTTGATGTTGTTATTTTAAGACGAAAAGCACATTGAGGCTATTATCGCCTCCATAAATGTAAGTGTGAGAGTAAAGTGTTAAAGTAGTAAACGAAGTGTTTCTAGTGTAAGTGTGTTGGTCTCGGGTACCGCGAGGGACGTCTAAATCCTCTCAATAGGTGCAGCTAGTCTGCACCCCCTGCGGGGACTTCAATGAAGTAGTCAAAGCTGTTACGAAGTCAATTTTGGTGCCAACATTGTATGGAATCTAACTAAAATTGAGAAAGCGAAATACAAAATATGTTTTTTGAACTACCACTGAAAAGGTATTTAGATTTTAGTAGGCCTACCGGTATTTCTTTAATGGTTCCGGTTTGGGGTGTTACCATGAGGGCACTCTAATAACTGTTTATTAACTGAAATTTTGCCAGACACTAATGCAGTTCTCAAGAAATATTATCTGCCATCATGGTAAAGCCTATAACCGTTGCCCTTTAATGAGAACTTTTAGATCACTTTTTGAGGAGTGTAGTTAAATATTTTCTAAAACCTATTGTGAAATAGACGTATACAGACACATGTATAAGTTAGCACTCTCAAATTCGCAATTTCGTTCCATTCGCAAATTCGTTTCAAAAATTGATTGAAACTTTTGAAATAAATTTGAAAGATATCAAAAATTTCGATAAATTAGTTACCCTGCAAATTTCGTTCAAGATTTATAAAATAGTTATATCAAATCCTTCTATATTTATAAAATGGTGGTTATAATAAATCCTTCAACATTTATAAAATGGTTATATCAAATCCTTCAACATTTATAAAATGGTGGTTACATAAAATACTTCAACATTTATAAAATGGTGGTTATATTAAATCCTTCAACAATTATAGAATAGTGGTTATATCAAATCCATAAACATTTATAAAATGGTGGTTACATCAAATCCTTCAACATTTATAAAATGGTGGTTACATCAAATACTTCAACATTTATAAAATGGTGGTTACATCAAATCCTTCAACATTTATAAAATGGTGGTTACATCAAATCCTTCAACATTTATAAAATGGTGGTTACATCAAATACTTCAACATTTATAAAATGGTGGTTACATCAAATCCATAAACATTTATAAAATGGTGGTTACATCAAATCCTTCAACATTTATAAAATGGTGGTTACATCAAATACTTCAACATTTATAAAATGGTGGTTATATCAAATCCTTCAACATTTATAAAATGGTGGTTATATCAAATTCTTCAACATTTATAAAATGGTGGTTATATCAAATCCTTCAACATTTATAAAATGGTGGTTATATGAAATGCTTCAAATTTATAACTTTTTATTACTAGTATGTGTAAAAATACTAATTTAAACAAAGTAATTAGCGATAACACTGCTAAACTAAAACGTATTTTGAAAATCTGTTTAAATTGAAAACTGATGTTCACAGCGGTCAGAGTTCAATTTTGTAATTTGAATGTACCGGTTATTTTAAAAAGTTTAAAATGCTTATATATATATATATATTATATATGCTCATTACAGTTGTGAAATCTATTAAAAAAAGTCCGTATAAAACAATGTCTCGGAAAATTAGCTCCTGTCACGTTAGCGAGACAGCTGCGTGTGTGGGCTAATTCTAAATTTCTTTCTACGCTTACACAAAAGAAAATTTATTTTTCGATAATGTCTTTATAATGATGATATATGGAAAGTGTCACTTGCAACACACACCGTATATTTAAATACAACGTTGCCTTAATACTTATGTTCAGAATAATTTTTAATAAATTTAATATTACACAATTACTCTTTTTAAAATTCCCTTGTCAAATTTAAATTTCAAAACTATGATTTATTGCTGTTGAAATTAGCGCTTTAGCCGAAATTCAAGTTGGTTATTTCTTCGTCTATCTACTTATCTATCTGTCTATCTATTTGTTCTGCTATATATAAGCCTACACATACACAAACTCACTATATATATATATATATATATATATATATATATATATATATATATATATATATATATATATACAGGGGTGGCGAGAAGGCTGCGCAAAAGATTCGGCTACTGAGAATGAAGAGGGCTCTTGGTATAACGCGTGATATCTACAATAAGAGATGTATGTCGACGCACATAAAAATCAAACACTACAACACAGTCATAAAACCGGAGGTATTATATGCAAGCGAGACGCTAGCACTCCACGCAAAAGCTACCATAGAGGGTATTTTGAAGGAAGAACGCAAAATCTTGAAGAAGATCCTTGGCCCGAGATTAACAGAAGACGGATACAGATTGCACTCCTGGAAGACCACAGAGAAGATATCGAACCTGGCAGCAGATATCAGAAGAAGGAGGCTTCGGTTCTATGGACACATCAGTACCAACAACGAGACTTGCCAACAGAATCCTTAAGTATAAACAAGGAGTCAAATCAACAATGTCGTGGATCGCACAAGTCAGAATAGACCTACATGACGCAGGAATAGTCTCAACAGATGTTGAAGACAGGCGCGCATACAGGAGAAAGATGCTTGGTTGGAAGGTCCACAGAGAATGAAATCCCAAAGAGAGCAGGGGTAAAATGGACGGAGGAGCGGAAGAGGATCCATGGGGACAGGATGAGGGAGGTGTGGAGGATTAGAAGGTACAAGACATGAGTCGGAGTGCTTTGCGTGATCCAACAGGGTCTATGCGCAAATAATAATAATAATAATAATAATAATAATATATATATATATATATATATATATATATATATATATATATATATATATATATATATATATATATATATAGATGGTGTTCGTAAGAGAATCTAAAATTGTTGTTCGTGTACTTTTCAGAGACCTAACAGAAATAAGTGTCTTAAGTGTTTTGATAAGAAATGTATGCTTTTAATGTATGTAAGAGTATAATTATTATTAAGCTACCAATAGCAAACATTCTTAGGTAATTTTTATTGAAAGAATTGCACGTTGCTGTCTCGCTGACGTGATAGAAACGAATTACTAAAAATATTTTGTTTTAACTAGAACATTTTTAAAAATTCCGATTTCACTGTCATAATCAGCATCAAAACCTGCACGCATTAGCATTTCAAATTTTTAATTTGTAATGAAAATAAGAAGGATATCGCCGACCACCGATAAATTAAATTTTATAATTTCAACGAATTTTGAAAAATAAAAACTATAAATTATGCAGTTTTTAACGCTGATTATGATGCCGTAATTAGACAAAAAAGTTGTACTTTTGGAAAATTTTAATTTGCCGCCATTATAAAACTGTCGGACGAATTTTACGTTTAATTAATTTTACCCAGTTATTTTTCAAAATTTTTTTCATGTAAAGTTTCTATTAAATAGGACTGAAATTGTAAAAGTGAGTCATACACCATTAGGCTGGTATTAATTCCATAAGCGCGGGTCGTTACAGTTTATAGTCAGCCAAGTTGTGTAGAGTAGTGAATGTTGTCTTGAATAAATGAGTGAGAGTAGTTTGAGGTAGAGGTAAGGTGGACTCGCTAAGCCCATTACTTCCCAACTCAGCTGCCTCCGCCGAATTGTACACAGGTAAGGTGGACTCGCTAAGCCCATTACTTCCCACTTCAGCTGCCTCCGCCGAATTGTACGCAAATGTTTGTAAAAATAAAGCACTTTCATGTTAGTTTTTAATTTAGATTCTAAACTAAATATAACCCTTGTCTCCAGCACACATTTTAAATAAATCTTAATCGATTCTACTTAATTGATTCTGCTATCGATTCTCTCTCGTTTGTAGATAGCAACGTTTGTTCTTGTTGAATTATTAATTGTTTATTTTTAATTATTCAAATAGATTCAAATTCATGTTGAGCAATTTATGTTGAACTTTTCTTTTTGAAGTTATTTGTATTAGTTACTACACCGTGTGTTTACATGAGTCAATAAATTTAAAATTACAACTCGAAGCTAGCCAATTCACTTGTTCAGTGTCTGTAAATATTTCTCTTGAGCCAGCAAAAATGTCCACGTATTTATTGCAATTTAATTTTGAACGTCTCCTAAAGCAGCTCATTTTATCGTCGCAAATCAAGTTTGTATATTGATTGTAAAATCTGACTTGAATAAAACAGAAAATAAAACGGAAGTAAAAGCAATCGTAAAGGCAGCGTGTAGCTGGCAAGTCATTAAAAAGTGTTTTATTGGTCATTAACTCTGGAGGAGTAAAAGTGCTGAACGACGGCTGTTGGTGATTCCAGTAACTCTGTGCTACCTCATCCCTCTCTCCCTTCGTGCTTGTATGTGTGTGTGTATGTGAGCACGTGCGCGTGCGCGTGCGTGTGTATATGTGTGGTTGTGTGTGTGTGTGTGCGCGCGCGCACGCGCGTGTGTGTTTGTGCGTGCGTGTGTATGTGTGTGTGTGTGTGTGTGTGTGTGTGTGTGTGTGTGTGTGTGTGTGTGTGTGTGTGTGTGTGTGTGTGTGTGTGTGTGTGTGTGTGTGTGTGTGTGTGTGTGTTTTGCGACAACTCGGACTTAGCCAACGTTATACGTTCCTCCTGAGTCGACTAGAAAATCGATGCTTTGTCGACTTGACAAGTATTAGTATCAACAAGTATCGAAGTATTACACAACTTGATCGATTAAATTTTCTTAATAATAAGAAAGATACATACAATGCTTAACTAATTTGATTAAATTTCGAAAATATATTTTGTTCCTTTTATTTAATTATATTTTTATAAAGTAAACCTTTTTTTCCGTGTTTGTCATTTGAAAAAGACAAACAAATAACCATAACGTCTAATCTACTTGTTAGGTTGGTACGTTTCATACCAATTAATTCCACGGCTGTAAGCTAATAATTTCGTTGTCATTTCAAATTTTTTTCCGTCGAAAAACCGATGGGGTTATATAACATCGCCGATTCAAATTACTTGATACACATTTTTTGTAACGTAAAAATACAAGATAATAATTTAAAAAAATATAAAATTACACATTTCCAAAAATGTTTCTGTTTTTAATTCTAAGTGCACTGGATAAAGTGCATGTAGTCAATTATAACTAAAAACACAACAATCCATACACTGTTATATTATCACATGTATCTTATATAAAAATATATTCATATTGTACAACTTCAAACATTTGTTATTTTCTAAAAACAGACTTTTTAAACAATTCCAAACTATTTGAAAACACAGTAAGAACCAAATTATCAAAATTGTTACAAACAATTCACTAGCCTAATTTTAAAAGAACTACTACTCTTAAATTCATTTTTAAAACTCCATTACGAACTCAACCCTAAAACTAACTACATTTACTGATACATTCATTAATTCATAACTCCTTTTTACCTTTAAATACATATCATTATAAGCCTTAAAGGTTTAGGCCTGTTCATTTTGTAATTACCAAGCTCTCTTGCGTTGAGCTTTAGCATATTTTTATTTTCATTTGATCAATATTTTTTAAAAAATATCTGTTAGACAGTTTGGAAACTGGCAGTTGCAGTGTGTGTGTGTGTGTGTGTGTGTGTGTGTGTGTGTGTGTGTGTGTGTGTGTGTGTGTGTGTGTGTGTGTGTGTGCATGCACGCGTGTTTGTGTTTTGTTGCGCCTCTCCTTTTTTATCTCTCTCAGTCTCGTTTTCCTTCCTTTATGCCACTTTGTATTTCTAATAATCTCTTCTTTCATTGATATTCTTTGTATACTTTGATATTATCAACCGTAGATTAAATTAAAACTTTTGTGTAACGACTTAAGAAGAAAGCTTTTATCAGCCTATCACCAGAAGATGGTACTCCCATAGTAGACCACTAGTAAAAAGTAACATTTTTTATCTTTAAAACCAGTCGAAGACCTAGAGTTTTTTTTTATAATAGTACGCAACTATTAATTCCAATTATTCAGAAAAATTTCACACCTAAATATTTGTCAGTTAAAGAGAAGTCTAACCCCTCTATTTCTCTCTTTCATTTTTAATTTCAAATAATATTTTTTGTAATTTTGTATAGCCTATGCACAGTGATTTCTTTATTTTATCATTATTACTTTTTAAATTTTGAAATATAAATTTCAGTTTTTTATTTACAAATAGGCATGTACTAGTCTTTCTTTCTCTCTCCCCTTCTCCCTCTCTCCCCTGGCCCCTCCCCTACCTCGCCCCTCTCCCTCTCCCCTTTCCCCCTCTCTCTCCCCATCTCTCTCTCCCTTCTTTCCTATCTCTCCCTCTCCTCCTCTCTCCCTCTCTCTCACTCTATCCCTCTCTCTTCCTCTCTCTCCCCATCTCTCTCCCTTCCCTCCCCCTCTCTCCCTCTCCTCCTCTCTCTCCCTCTCTCTCTCACTCTCTCTCTCTCTCTCTCTCTCTCTCTCTCTCTCTCTCTCTCTCTCTCTCTCTCTCTCTCTCTCTCTCCCTCTCTCTCTCTCTCTCTCTCTCTCTCTCTCTCTCTCTCTCTCTCTCTCTCTCTCTCTCTCTCTCTCTCTCTCTCTCTCTCTCTCTCTCTCTCTCTCTCCCACGTACTACCTTATATACAATGATGTAGATAATCACTAAAGTTAGTTGGGTTTATCGTATCCTTTAGTTCTAAAACAACTACGAACTATTATCCAGGACACAGTGTATTCAAAGGTAATTAAATAATAAAAGTGAATTCAGCCGAGCGTGAAGCAGATAAAGAAGGAAGCCTCAGTTTAGTGACGTCAGCAATGATAGTTTTATAGGCGGGCGTAGATTGTGTGAGCGAAGCGTTCCAATGTAAACCGCCTTCAACAATAAATTATCTATAGCCAGTAAAAAAAACGACATTATCTGAACAAATGGTCTTCGTATTACATTGAACCTTGCGGAAAGTACAGACTAAGGGAGAATAAAAGAGTCAAATGTACTGAAACCCACATATAAAAAGTACTTTGGCATATTTATTGAGTCTATACGTTTGTTATTTAACCGTGTCGTTTCATTTATATCGTAGTTACATATTATACCGTAGTTGTTGTATATATGGAAACAATGTTTAGATATTCTTTTTATATTCTTCTTCCTTTCTGCTAGGATTATTGTCACTATGTTCAGTATAGTAATCTGCCTTCCCTAGCTTCGTAAATTCTTCTTTCGTTGACGCGTTTCGGAGAACCTCCATCTTCAAAAACTATTTCTATACTCCTCATAAACTATAGAAATAGTTTTTGAAGATGGAGGTTCTCCGAAACGCGTTAACGAAAGAAGAATTGACGAAGCTAGGGAAGGCAGATTATTACTGAACATAATGTTTAGGTACATTAAATATGTGTGGTAAATAACAGTAAATAAACTTCAAATTTTGTGTTCGTTTATTTCTCCTTAACGTTCTTACTTTCTGCCAGTAAGACTGATGAGTAAGAGCAAGGTTGTTCAAATAACAGCCCGCGTTATCTTATTACAGGAAAATTAAGGAATTCCATAAAAAATATGTTCTTATTAAAAACGTACAGTAATTTCAACGTAATGAATATTATCAAATTATGATAACGAATAAAAAAGAGATTGCCAGAATCAGCGCGTTAAAAATTCCTGGTCGATATCAATTTAAACTTGAGTCTTCAAGAAAGAAAACAGATGATTTCAGTTTTGACAGGAATAATAAATGGATTTCCCAATAAACTGAGAGTTTTAAAATGTGCTTTGAAAATAAACAACTTTACACACTTCCCCAGCAGTATGCAACTAGTAGAGGATTTTAAACATAAGAACCTTATTGACTTTTCTAACTGTATTTCAGAAATCCAACAAATTGTTGATGAATTCTGTATAAGATCTGATGAAACTAAAACAATGACAATCAGTATGCTACTTTATAATAACCCTCATGGTAAACATCGCAGATAACATAGTTGATAACATCGTAGATCAAGAACATCATCTTACAACTTGTGCGACCAACAAGGTGATCTCTGCAAATAACAATAAAAGGGCCATGATTTTTCTTATACTACTGTCCGAAGGAAGATTCCAAAACTTGACAGATTTTGGACTGAAAATGACTTCAATATTTGGGAGCACAGATGTACGTGGAAGTGTGTTTTCTTCCATTAAATTAAAAACCACAACAGAAGCAAGTTTACATTTTTTTTACGTCACCTCATGAGTTTATCTATAACTGAACTGAAAGTGGATATTAATGGTCCATTACATGATGAAGCCGATTGACCACAGTGTTCACATTAAATAATCCTTTTAATTCTTACTACAAAGTTCGTCTTAGAAATGTTCTATCTTATATTTTTCAAAATATTAAAAACGCTTTTAAGCAATAAAATTAATGAAACTATCGTTTTCGTTTTAATTACTCTTTTACACCTTATTTTGACCTTTTCCTTTATTGTTAATTTAAATAAATTTACTTTTTTTTTTGGTGCTTAACGACCGACTATTGTGCACACTTGGGCTAATGCATAAGATGGGATGATTTATAGCGTATGAAAATGCCAAGCCCTGGCCGGGAATCGAACCCGGGTCCACGCTATCAACTAGGCCACCTATTATTATTGTATGGCCCACGACAGTACTAACATTTTTGCTGTAGCCCGTAGGGTGTATCATGTTGTGCACCTATGAATAAGAGGAATCGACGATAAAAAGTAAGCAATGGAAAAGCTTACGCCAGTTATTCTTGTGTTGTTCCTCAGACTCTTGATGATCTGGCTGATCTTCTCTTCGTCTATCTGCTCTTGGGTAAGATAGCTTCATACCAAACCAAGGTGAAACAGCGTAACAGGAAGACTGCAAGGGTAAGAAGGTAACGAAGTATAGGGGCTCTAAATACCTTAGACCGCCAGTTTTAACCCAGCATTTTAACACATCCCTGGCTCTGTTAAAATGATCATTTTTATTTTCTTGATTATTCTTGGGATTTTTATATTTTTATATATTGGGATTTTTATATTGGAATTTTTTATATAGGGCTCTATGAGATTTTTATATTGGAATTTTATATTTTTATTGGGATTCTTATATTTTTGGGATATTTATATTTGGGTCTATCAAAACCCTGAAAGACAAGTAAAAGTAGATCTGAGAGTTATAATAGCAGGTAGGTGGAGAAAACTGATGCTGTATTTAACAGTATGGATCCCAAAATAAGTCAGTTGCAGCGGACTTTATGGACGTTAAGCGAACCTATCCATTAGCAGTACGACTTGAAGGTTAGCGTCAACCAATTGAAGTCTTTAATCAGTAAAGCGAAGGCGTACGGTAAATCATATTCAGAGCGCAAAAAGAAGGATATCATACTGAGAGCACAAAAGAAAAGAAAATATGTCGAGAAGACAAAAGCAAATAAATCATATCGAGAAGACAAAAGCAAATAAATCATATCGAGAGCACAAGAGCCAGTAAATCATATCGAGAGCACAATAGCAAGTAAATCATATTGAGAGCACAACTTTACCAAGTTGTGTGAACAGTAATAGTTTTGTAATTAAAAACTATTACAAAAGCAAGTAAATTATACCGAGAGCACAGAAACAAGCATTGAGAGTAAATAAGTAAGTAAATCGTACCGAGAACACAAAAGCAAGTAATGATATTGAGAGTACAAAAAAAGTAAATCATATCGAGAGCACAATAGCAAGTAAATCATATTGAGAGCACAACTTTACCAAGTTGTGTGAACAGTAATAGTTTTGTAATTACAAACTATTACAAAAGCAAGTAAATTATACCGAGAGCACAGAAACAAGCATTGAGAGCAAAGAAGTAAGTAAATCGTATCGAGAACACAAAAGCAAGTAATGATATTGAGAGTACAAAAAAAGTAAATCATATTGAGAGCACAAAAGAAAGTAAAGCAAATTTAGAATACAAAATAAGTAAATCTTATCGAAATCACAAAAGCAGAAACCTTAAAAATATAAGTTAACGTGTTTCTAATTTAGACGCAGGAGACATTCCATGGATTAAATCTTGGGTGTGAGAAACACAATCCTTGTAGAGCTGTGATGACAGAGTTGACTGAAACTGTACTGCAAAATTAGAGATAAGAATGTACTTATACTACATGACTGGAGATCTTTTTTTTTTTTGTTTTTTGTGTTTAACGACCGACTATTGTGCACACTTGGGCTAATGCAGACGATGGGCTTATTTATAGCGTAAGAAAATGCCAAGCCTTGGCTGGGAATCGAACCCAGGTCCTCGGGGTGAAAGTCCAGTACGCTATCAACTAGACCACCGAGGCGGAACCGGAACATTACACTAAGGAAAAACCGTGTGTAGGTTGTTTAGGAATGATAAATAACTGCAGGTAACAATTTGAGGCTCTTGTAAACAGGAGCTAATATAGCCTGAGGTCCAGCTGAACGAGCTAGTCAGTGAGGTTTCTCAAACTAATTGGAAAATAATTTAAGTAATATTTAAGGAGCTTAGATAATAATAGATGGTAGCAAAATATCAAACTTAATAACCTCTACTTGTAACTTCAATCTCGAACCTACGACCTCAAGGTCCGCAAGTTCGAGATGCAGCAGTCCTGTTGTTGCTTTAACTACAGCTGGGTTTCAGCAGGTAATGACGTTCAAAAGTTAATTTTCCAATTGGAATTCGTTAATTAGTCAACTAGTGTAACTAAATATACAAAGGATTATAATATAATAGAAGTAGTTTTTGAAAGGAAATACAACTGAAGGACACCGTGACCTTGGAGGACTTTGTGGTGTGCGTGTTAAATTTCATTTGCGTCTTTTTAATTTATAAACATGTGAAACTTAAACGTAGTAATTTAACCGCGAATCCTGTTGTAACCGATCCGTCAAGGATTCGTTTTAAGCCACTTGGCCTGGTTAACTCTTCTAATATTCAGTATTACCAGAGCGGCAGGTAAGTTGACTGCTTTACCTTTCTTGTAGTTCCGATTTAATTGTTACTTCAAGTTTGAATATATACGTAATTACAATTTGAGACTCCCTTGCACACATTAATTATGTAAATATATGTAATTTGTTACTCTGAATTGAATTATATTATTTTTGTATGTGACAAAAATGTCATGTACTACATTTTAAGAAATTGTAAATATTTTACAATTATTCTGTGAATAGATTTTTAGTTGTGGAATTTTAGGGGACGTATTAACGGTAGAAAGATTCCTTTTTAAATATATTGCTTAAAGAAAATCGTTAGAATTTACACAGAAATTCATTCAACAGTTTCAAAATGGCAGCTATTTCAGGTTTTTAAGAATCCATAACGTTTTTGTCTTAAATGTTCTCGAAAATGTTCGAAAAATGTTTTGTTTTAAATGTTTTTCACTATTCGATATCCTTTGAAATTAATCACTTGAAATTTAACGGACTTTCACTTTCGTATATTCAGTTTAATGTCAAAGTTTAAAATGCTAATTAAGGGCCTAAATGCAGTTTTAATGATAATTGTGATAAGTACATAAAAAATAGGAAATTCGCTTCTATCAAGTCAGTGATTATTAGAATGTTCAATAAAAAATTAACTTATTTGTAAGATTGACAAATGTAATGCGGAAAGAAACGGTTTTGGTGACTTTTTGTATAATTCCTGTTCTTAATTCTACTAATTAATTGTTAGGCCTTAGGAAGACCCTTCGGAAGTCTTACAAGCGATCCGTACTGGGCGTGAAGTGAGGTTAGGTTTACCGGTGATATTGATTGAATCAGTTTGTAATGTTGGTTCGACTTCAAAAGGCAGGAAGTCTCGTGTGTACGATATCATGTAAGTTTAAATTAATTTGTATAAAACTAGTATTTTATTAAACCAGTACATATCCGGTTATGTTTCGAAGTAATAATTTGAAAAAAAGACAGTCAACTCACTTTACGATTTAGGAACAACGAAAATGTTGAGGTTATGTTGTACAAAGTAAACAACAAACCTTCAATCAGCTGTTAAAGTAACAACGCCTGTTTCATTTGTTCATATGATACAAGTATCGTAAAAAAATGCCAACGTAATAGTAAAAGTTGAGAACTATACAATTCTGAACAATGTTTCACTTTGTTAAATATAACTCACAAGAAATATTTCCTTGAAGCATACGTGCGTTTCGAAAATACTTTTCTTTTAACAAACATAAAATGCATCAAATGCTGGGCTAATTAAAATGTTTCAGAGCGGTGCATTTATAATGTATTTCTTATTAACTATATTTTTTCGTTTTTTCACCGCTTTCATAAATATTTGAAAATCTGCACAGACAGTGGTTTCCATTGACGCGTCAAATATTACGATCGGTTAGGTGGAAATTTAGATTTAGTTGTACAGACATCTCTTACTCAATACGTGTATCATAACTATTTGCAAATCTGCACAGGCAGTGGTTTCCATTGACGCGTCAAATATTAAGATCGGTTAGGTGGAAATTTAGATTTAGTTGTACAGACATCTCTTACTCAATACGTGTATCATAACTATTTGCAAATCTGCACAGGCAGTGGTTTCCATTGACGCGTCAAATATTAATATCGGTTAGGTGGACATTTAGATTTAGTTGTACAGACATCTCTTACTCAATACGTGTATCATAACTATTTGCAAATCTGCACAGGCAGTGGTTTCCATTGACGCGTCAAATATTAAGATCGGTTAGGTGGAAATTTAGATTTAGTTGTACAGACATCTCTTACTCAATACGTGTATCATAACTATTTGCAAATCTGCACAGGCAGTGGTTTCCATTGACGCGTCAAATATTAAGATCGGTTAGGTGGAAATTTAGATTTAGTTGTACAGACATCTCTTACTCAATACGTGTATCATAACTATTTGAAAATCTGCACAGGCAGTGGTTTCCATTGACGCGTCAAATATTAAGATCGGTTAGGTGGAAATTTAGATTTAGTTGTACAGACATCTCTTACTCAATACGTGTATCATAACTATTTGCAAATCTGCACAGGCAGTGGTTTCCATTGACGCGTCAAATATTAAGATCGGTTAGGTGGAAATTTAGATTTAGTTGTACAGACATCTCTTACTCAATACGTGTATCATAATAATTTGCAAATCTGCACAGGCAGTGGTTTCCATTGACGCGTCAAATATTAAGATCGGTTAGGTGGAAATTTAGATTTAGATGTACAGACATCTCTTACTCAATACGTGTATCATAACTATTTGCAAATCTGCACAGGCAGTGGTTTCCATTGACGCGTCAAATATTAAGATCGGTTAGGTGGAAATTTAGATTTAGTTGTACAGACATCTCTTACTCAATACGTGTATCATAACTATTTGCAAATCTGCACAGGCAGTGGTTTCCATTGACGCGTCAAATATTAAGATCGGTTAGGTAGAACTATAGATTTAGTTGTACAGACATCTCTTACTCAATACGTGTATCATAACTATTTGCAAATCTGCACAGGCAGTGGTTTCCATTGACGCGTCAAATATTAAGATCGGTTAGGTAGAACTATAGATTTAGTTGTACAGACATCTCTTACTCAATACGTGTATCATAACTATTTGCAAATCTGCACAGGCAGTGGTTTCCATTGACGCGTCAAATATTAAGATCGGTTAGGTGGAAATTTAGATTTAGTTGTACAGACATCTCTTACTCAATACGTGTATCATAACTATTTGCAAATCTGCACAGGCAGTGGTTTCCATTGACGCATCAAATATTAAGATCGATTAAGTGGAACTTTAAATTAAGTTGTACAGACATCTCTTACTCAATACGTTTATCATAACTATTTGCAAATCTGCACAGGCAGTGGTTTCCATTGACGCGTCAAATATTAAGATCGGTTAGGTGGAAATTTAGATTTAGTTGTACAGACATCTCTTACTCAATACGTGTATCATAACTATTTGCAAATCTGCACAGGCAGTGGTTTCCATTGACGCGTCAAATATTAAGATCGGTTAGGTGGAAATTTAGATTTAGTTGTACAGACATCTCTTACTTAATACGTGTATCATAACTATTTGCAAATCTGCACAGGCAGTGGTTTCCATTGACGCGTCAAATATTAAGATCGGTTAGGTGGAAATTGAGATTTAGTTGTACAGACATCTCTTACTCAATACGTGTATCATAACTATTTGCAAATCTGCACAGGCAGTGGTTTCCATTGACGCGTCAAATATTAAGATCGGTTAGGTGGAAATTTAGATTTAGTTGTACAGACATCTCTTACTCAATACGTGTATCATAACTATTTGCAAATCTGCACAGGCTGTGGTTTCCATTGACGCGTCAAATATTAAGATCGGTTAGGTAGAACTATAGATTTAGTTGTACAGACATCTCTTACTCAATACGTGTATCATAACTATTTGCAAATCTGCACAGGCAGTGGTTTCCATTGACGCGTCAAATATTAAGATCGGTTAGGTGGAAATTTAGATTTAGTTGTACAGACATCTCTTACTCAATACGTGTATCATAACTATTTGCAAATCTGCACAGGCAGTGGTTTCCATTGACGCGTCAAATATTAAGATCGGTTAGGTGGAAATTTAGATTTAGTTGTACAGACATCTCTTACTTAATACGTGTATCATAACTATTTGCAAATCTGCACAGGCAGTGGTTTCCATTGACGCGTCAAATATTAAGATCGGTTAGGTGGAAATTGAGATTTAGTTGTACAGACATCTCTTACTCAATACGTGTATCATAACTATTTGCAAATCTGCACAGGCAGTGGTTTCCATTGACGCGTCAAATATTAAGATCGGTTAGGTGGAAATTTAGATTTAGTTATACAGACATCTCTTACTCAATACGTGTATCATAATTATTTGCAAATCTGCACAGGCAGTGGTTTCCATTGACGCGTCAAATATTAAGATCGGTTAGGTGGAAATTTAGATTTAGTTGTACAGACATCTCTTACTCAATACGTGTATCATAACTATTTGCAAATCTGCACAGGCAGTGGTTTCCATTGACGCGTCAAATATTAAGATCGGTTAGGTGGAAATTTAGATTTAGTTGTACAGACATCTCTTACTCAATACGTGTATCATAACTATTTGCAAATCTGCACAGGCAGTGGTTTCCATTGACGCGTCAAATATTAAGATCGGTTAGGTAGAACTATAGATTTAGTTGTACAGACATCTCTTACTCAATACGTGTATCATAACTATTTGCAAATCTGCACAGGCAGTGGTTTCCATTGACGCGTCAAATATTAAGATCGGTTAGGTAGAACTATAGATTTAGTTGTACAGACATCTCTTACTCAATACGTGTATCATAACTATTTGCAAATCTGCACAGGCAGTGGTTTCCATTGACGCGTCAAATATTAAGATCGGTTAGGTGGAAATTTAGATTTAGTTGTACAGACATCTCTTACTCAATACGTGTATCATAACTATTTGCAAATCTGCACAGGCAGTGGTTTCCATTGACGCGTCAAATATTAAGATCGGTTAAGTGGAACTTTAAATTTAGTTGTACAGACATCTCTTACTCAATACGTGTATCATAACTATTTGCAAATCTGCACAGGCAGTGGTTTCCATTGACGCGTCAAATATTAAGATCGGTTAGGTGGAAAATTAGATTTAGTTGTACAGACATCTCTTACTCAATACGTGTATCATAACTATTTGCAAATCTGCACAGGCAGTGGTTTCCATTGACGCGTCAAATATTAAGATCGGTTAGGTAGAACTATAGACTTAGTTGTACAGACATCTCTTACTCAATACGTGTATCATAACTATTTGCAAATCTGCACAGGCAGTGGTTTCCATTGACGCGTCAAATATTAAGATCGGTTAGGTAGAACTATAGATTTAGTTGTACAGACATCTCTTACTCAATACGTGTATCATAACTATTTGCAAATCTGCACAGGCAGTGGTTTCCATTGACGCGTCAAATATTAAGATCGGTTAGGTGGAAATTTAGATTTAGTTGTACAGACATCTCTTACTCAATACGTGTATCATAACTATTTGCAAATCTGCACAGGCAGTGGTTTCCATTGACGCGTCAAATATTAAGATCGGTTAAGTGGAACTTTAAATTAAGTTGTACAGACATCTCTTACTCAATACGTTTATCATAACTATTTGCAAATCTGCACAGGCAGTGGTTTCCATTGACGCGTCAAATATTAAGATCGGTTAGGTGGAAATTTAGATTTAGTTGTACAGACATCTCTTACTCAATACGTGTATCATAACTATTTGCAAATCTGCACAGGCAGTGGTTTCCATTGACGCGTCAAATATTAAGATCGGTTAGGTGGAAATTTAGATTTAGTTGTACAGACATCTCTTACTCAATACGTGTATCATAACTATTTGCAAATCTGCACAGGCAGTGGTTTCCATTGACGCGTCAAATATTAAGATCGGTTAGGTGGAAATTTAGATTTAGTTGTACAGACATCTCTTACTCAATACGTGTATCATAACTATTTGCAAATCTGCACAGGCAGTGGTTTCCATTGACGCGTCAAATATTAAGATCGGTTAGGTGGAAATTTAGATTTAGTTGTACAGACATCTCTTACTCAATACGTGTATCATAACTATTTGCAAATCTGCACAGGCTGTGGTTTCCATTGACGCGTCAAATATTAAGATCGGTTAGGTAGAACTATAGATTTAGTTGTACAGACATCTCTTACTCAATACGTGTATCATAACTATTTGCAAATCTGCACAGGCAGTGGTTTCCATTGACGCGTCAAATATTAAGATCGGTTAGGTAGAACTATAGATTTAGTTGTACAGACATCTCTTACTCAATACGTGTATCATAACTATTTGCAAATCTGCACAGGCAGTGGTTTCCATTGACGCGTCAAATATTAAGATCGGTTAGGTGGAAATTTAGATTTAGTTGTACAGACATCTCTTACTCAATACGTGTATCATAACTATTTGCAAATCTGCACAGGCAGTGGTTTCCATTGACGCGTCAAATATTAAGATCGGTTAAGTGGAACTTTAAATTTAGTTGTACAGACATCTCTTACTCAATACGTGTATCATAACTATTTGCAAATCTGCACAGGCAGTGGTTTCCATTGACGCGTCAAATATTAAGATCGGTTAGGTGGAAATTTAGATTTAGTTGTACAGACATCTCTTACTCAATACGTGTATCATAACTATTTGCAAATCTGCACAGGCAGTGGTTTCCATTGACGCGTCAAATATTAAGATCGGTTAGGTTGAAATTTAGATTTAGTTGTACAGACATCTCTTACTCAATACGTGTATCATAACTATTTGCAAATCTGCACAGGCAGTGGTTTCCATTGACGCGTCAAATATTAAGATCGGTTAGGTGGAAATTTAGATTTAGTTGTACAGACATCTCTTACTCAATACGTGTATCATAACTATTTGCAAATCTGCACAGGCAGTGGTTTCCATTGACGCGTCAAATATTAAGATCGGTTAAGTGGAACTTTAAATTTAGTTGTACAGACATCTCTTACTCAATACGTGTATCATAACTATTTGCAAATCTGCACAGGCAGTGGTTTCCATTGACGCGTCAAATATTAAGATCGGTTAGGTGGAAAATTAGATTTAGTTGTACAGACATCTCTTACTCAATACGTGTATCATAACTATTTGCAAATCTGCACAGGCAGTGGTTTCCATTGACGCGTCAAATATTAAGATCGGTTAGGTAGAACTATAGATTTAGTTGTACAGACATCTCTTACTCAATACGTGTATCATAACTATTTGCAAATCTGCACAGGCAGTGGTTTCCATTGACGCGTCAAATATTAAGATCGGTTAGGTAGAACTATAGATTTAGTTGTACAGACATCTCTTACTCAATACGTGTATCATAACTATTTGCAAATCTGCACAGGCAGTGGTTTCCATTGACGCGTCAAATATTAAGATCGGTTAGGTGGAAATTTAGATTTAGTTGTACAGACATCTCTTACTCAATACGTGTATCATAACTATTTGCAAATCTGCACAGGCAGTGGTTTCCATTGACGCGTCAAATATTAAGATCGGTTAAGTGGAACTTTAAATTAAGTTGTACAGACATCTCTTACTCAATACGTTTATCATAACTATTTGCAAATCTGCACAGGCAGTGGTTTCCATTGACGCGTCAAATATTAAGATCGGTTAGGTGGAAATTTAGATTTAGTTGTACAGACATCTCTTACTCAATACGTGTATCATAACTATTTGCAAATCTGCACAGGCAGTGGTTTCCATTGACGCGTCAAATATTAAGATCGGTTAGGTGGAAATTTAGATTTAGTTGTACAGACATCTCTTACTCAATACGTGTATCATAACTATTTGCAAATCTGCACAGGCAGTGGTTTCCATTGACGCGTCAAATATTAAGATCGGTTAGGTGGAAATTTAGATTTAGTTGTACAGACATCTCTTACTCAATACGTGTATCATAACTATTTGCAAATCTGCACAGGCAGTGGTTTCCATTGACGCGTCAAATATTAAGATCGGTTAGGTGGAAATTTAGATTTAGTTGTACAGACATCTCTTACTCAATACGTGTATCATAACTATTTGCAAATCTGCACAGGCTGTGGTTTCCATTGACGCGTCAAATATTAAGATCGGTTAGGTAGAACTATAGATTTAGTTGTACAGACATCTCTTACTCAATACGTGTATCATAACTATTTGCAAATCTGCACAGGCAGTGGTTTCCATTGACGCGTCAAATATTAAGATCGGTTAGGTAGAACTATAGATTTAGTTGTACAGACATCTCTTACTCAATACGTGTATCATAACTATTTGCAAATCTGCACAGGCAGTGGTTTCCATTGACGCGTCAAATATTAAGATCGGTTAGGTGGAAATTTAGATTTAGTTGTACAGACATCTCTTACTCAATACGTGTATCATAACTATTTGCAAATCTGCACAGGCAGTGGTTTCCATTGACGCGTCAAATATTAAGATCGGTTAAGTGGAACTTTAAATTTAGTTGTACAGACATCTCTTACTCAATACGTGTATCATAACTATTTGCAAATCTGCACAGGCAGTGGTTTCCATTGACGCGTCAAATATTAAGATCGGTTAGGTGGAAATTTAGATTTAGTTGTACAGACATCTCTTACTCAATACGTGTATCATAACTATTTGCAAATCTGCACAGGCAGTGGTTTCCATTGACGCGTCAAATATTAAGATCGGTTAGGTTGAAATTTAGATTTAGTTGTACAGACATCTCTTACTCAATACGTGTATCATAACTATTTGCAAATCTGCACAGGCAGTGGTTTCCATTGACGCGTCAAATATTAAGATCGGTTAGGTGGAAATTTAGATTTAGTTGTACAGACATCTCTTACTCAATACGTGTATCATAACTATTTGCAAATCTGCACAGGCAGTGGTTTCCATTGACGCGTCAAATATTAAGATCGGTTAAGTGGAACTTTAAATTTAGTTGTACAGACATCTCTTACTCAATACGTGTATCATAACTATTTGCAAATCTGCACAGGCAGTGGTTTCAATTGATGCGTCAAATATTAAGATCGGTTAGGTAGAACTATAGATTTAGTTGTACAGACATCTCTTACTCAATACGTGTATCATAACTATTTGCAAATCTGCACAGGCAGTGGTTTCCATTGACGCGTCAAATATTAAGATCTGTTAGGTAGAACTATAGATTTAGTTGTACAGACATCTCTTACTCAATACGTGTATCATAACTATTTGCAAATCTGCACAGGCAGTGGTTTCCATTGACGCGTCAAATATTAAGATCGGTTAGGTAGAACTTTAGATTTAGTTGTACAGACATCTCTTACTCAATACGTGTATCATAACTATTTGCAAATCTGCACAGGCAGTGGTTTCCATTGACGCGTCAAATATTAAGATCTGTTAGGTAGAACTATAGATTTAGTTGTACAGACATCTCTTACTCAATACGTGTATCATAACTATTTGCAAATCTGCACAGGCAGTGGTTTCCATTGACGCGTCAAATATTAAGATCGGTTAGGTAGAACTTTAGATTTAGTTGTACAGACATCCCTTACTCAATACGTGTATTATTATATTAGTATTAGTATAGATAACATACATTAGTATTTTTAATTATTTAAGTGACATGTATAAAAATGTAATTTGGAAGATAATATAAACGCTGTACATGATAGAAGCGATTTTCCAAAAGTATTTTTCGATATCGTACCTTCATTGAAACTCATATTTCGCAGTAATTATCAGCATTAAAATCTGCCGTAATTATCATTTTAAACGTAGGAAAACGAACTCTGACCGCTATGAAATTAAATGTCCTAGTATCGACGGATTTTGTATAATTTAAAATTCCGTTTTATGCAACTTTTAATTCTGATTGCGATAGTTAAATCGGGTTTTACAAATATATCCGAAACAAAACATTAGTGTAGTTTTAGATTTTTAAAAATAACACCATTTTTAAACTCATGAACGAAAATCCTTAATAAACTAAATTGTGATTGCTATTACCAAAACCAAGTCAGTCAAAAGTTTGAATCAATTCTCAACAAAATTGCGAACATTATTTTATTAACACGTAAGGACACAAACGCGCGCACACACACACACACACACACACACACACACACACGCGCGCGCACATGCACGCACACACACACACGCACACACGCGCACACACACACACACACACACACACACACACACACACACACACACACACACACACACACACACACACACACACACACACACACACACACACACACACACACACACACACACACACACACACACACACACACACACACACACACACACACACACACACACACACACACACACACACACACACACACACACACACACACACACACACACACATTGCGCGCAAGCGCGCACAAACACAAGCACAAACACATACACGGAGAAAAAGGAGAGAGAGAGAGAGAGAGAGAGAGAGAGAGAGAGAGAGAGAGAGAGAAATAGGAATATATATATATATATATATATATATATATATATATATATATATATATATGTTATATAATAATAATAACAATAAAAATATCAATATATAATACATATTCTTCCCAACTATTACAAAATTGTTTTAAGAGTTTACAGTTAAATTTATCTGGTACATTGTATGTAAATAGTATATTTCAATCATTAAGTCATATTTAAACGTCCTTGTAATACGTGTCCAACCCACCCATCACGATTACTAAAACATTAACGGTTGTTACAAGACTAATGTTTAATATTTAAGATCACGTAGGAAAGTCTCCTTTTTATATAATATCATTTCCGTTTTTTTTTTTTTTTGTGTTTAACGTACGACTATTGTGCACACTTGGGCTAATGCAGACGATGGGATTATTTATAGCGTATGAAAATGCCAAGCCCTGGCCTGGAATCAACCCGGATCCTCGGGGTGAAAGCCCAGTACGCTGTCAACTAGGCCACCGAGGCGTATATTAATATATAGCTTTTCAATTCAATAAAACAATAAAAGCAGTAATATAATTGTACCAATACAACCAACAATGGACACTGATTGCTTCAATTATTTAACTGTCCACTATTGTTTGCTACGTTATGATCGCTTCCCTTTAAAATTTCTTAAATCAAATTTTCAAGGCAGTCTCTCAACAGAGTTTGTATTTAAATTGTTTCGCACATCTGAGAAAGTTATTGCTTTCTAGTTGTTATATCACCAACAATTTACGTGAAGTTAAACGCTATCAGGATTCTCCACATTGCTTGGCAGCTAATTGTTGATAGTTTAGGGGGTTGTTTGCAGACAATGCAGTTCGGGGGTGGAGATTACCCTACACAATTAGTGTCGTCAAGTGATAAATCTGGCGTTACATACGGTGCAGGGGTGTGTGGGGGATGTTTTGCGATAACCGGCGGTAATGTTTACCGATTGCATATGCAGGCGTTGGTAATGGGGTTGTTTATAACGATTTTTAAGAATAGAATTTATTACCAAAATTCTATTGCAAAATTATTTATTGAAATTAATGCAGCGATTAATTACTGAACTCCCATTTTATGTAGTTTTTAAATATTATATATATATATATATATATATGTGTGTGTGTGTGTGTGTGTGTGTGTGTATGTGTGTGTGTGTGTGTGTGTGTGTGTGTGTGTGTGTGTGTGTGTGTGTGTGTGTGTGTGTGTGTGTGTGTGTGTGTGTGTGTGTGTGTGTGTGTGTGTGTGTGTTTGCGCTCTCACGTTGCAAGTTTGGTCCGATTCGATTTAAAAGTTGTACGACAAATAATAGCTTAGAAAAGTTCGTTCAACAGTTTTAAAATAGTTATTTCAAATCTTAAAAAATCCGTAACATTTTGTTAAAAGTGTTTTTGAAAATCTGACACATTTTCAGATACTTTGAAAAAAAAGAGTTAACTTGATATCGGTTAGGGTGGTCTCTTCGTATTTTTAACGTAATTAAAAGTTTAAAATGATAATATATGTAAACCGTAACTGTTATTATGATAGTGAAGTCGTAATAAAAAGAAGAGGGAAATATAAACAATTAAGTTTTGAAACCAGTTTGCAAAAGTCAGCGATACAGCTGCGTGCCGACATTAGTTTTTCCCTGCCGTAAATCGCAGGAACTGTTGGTTGTATGCTGGTTGAACCAACCCAACATGTGAGAGAACAAGTGACAGATGAGATCATAAATCTTAAAAATAGAAAATAAGCCTTGAAGCACAGAGGCTACCAGTGAAAACTGGAAGCAATAACTCCTCAAACAAAGAGTTTAATATGTGATAAGAATATTGCAGAGTTTGAAGCTACAGATGGGAAACTGTACTCCATGACTGAGAGGCTATAATCCAGGCTAGAACTTGGTTTCAGGATGACGAAGTGGATCATTCCGAAACCCATATTCAAGTTTTCACCAGGTAAAGGGCAATCCAGGCAGGTACTATAGGTTACTTTGGTCTGAAGGTTCACATGAACAAGATAGATATTTACAACGGAAAAACCGTGTACAGGTTACGCAGGAAGCAAGAAGAATCTATGATTTTTAGGTTCATTCCAGCTGGTGTTTGCCCTCCAGGATCCTGAGGAACCACGGCAAAATAAGTTAGTTTGTAGTCTGCTCTTTTACACTGAGTTTGCTGAACAAAAAACCAATTGGGTTATTTGCAAAATATGTCTTTTGATTGCCGTGTCTGAATTTAAAAATCCCTGTAACTTAATTATTCTTCAAATTCCCTGTGTATTTATTTTATAAAGTATATGGTAATTTTCAGAAAGAATAATGGCAGTCGACAAGCTAACAGAAGATCTTATGATCCAGCTCAAGGATTGGGTGATTTCAGAACCAGAGCTTCCGGAGACATCAGGTGATATTTCACATTTTCTTTATAGTGATCAGGACTACACAATGTAATTGGTTGATTTAACTTTGTTAATTCTATCTGTTCTAGTGTAAGACTTTCTCAAAATAACTGCAACTTTTGCTAACAAATTTAGCTCAAGTAATAAGTAATTAATGTGACGTATATTTATCACATAACCTGGCTGTTTAGCTACGGGACAAAGAGGAAAATCGAATAAAAACTCAAAATCAGTATAATTAATTTTAAACTTAAAAAATGTGATTCTGATATAAATGGAACACAATTAAAATAAACAAATGTTTATTGTGGAAAATTTTAAAAGTAAATTTTTGCAAAGTTACACGGTTTCATTTATTAAATAGCCTAATTTTAAGTAATTATTTATTAAACAAAAAATTAATTTTAACAATATTTTTCTTGCTTGTTTTCTAATTTTTAACCTGGAGCGATCCAAATCCCTTTTTTCTGGGACATTAAAATGAGCGCCCATTTATTATATATATATATATATATATATGTAAACACACACACACACACATACACGTATTATATACAAGCATTAAACATATATATATATATATAAAAATCGTATTTGTCAATATTTTTAATACTCAATATTTTTAATACTACGCAGTAAAATCCGTTATACCGTTTCAAAATGGCGACCATTCAAATATTAATATGCCTAATTTTTTTTACACTATTTTAAATATACGATTTAACCAACGTAATCGGTATTAAAATTGCCATAATTTATATTATTACTAAACTTTTTAAAAACTCGTATATAGCAACGGATAAAATAAATTTGACAACGATTGGGATTTGTTTTCGATTATTCCATTTTAAACAATTTTTAAACGTTAATTTCTGCAAGTAAGGATATTGATTATGTTAATACTGATATTAAAATGACTGCAAGGTAAAAGAATGACGTCAAAAATTTGCTTCCATCACGTCAGCGAGGCAGGTAAGTGACGCGGAAGTTGCTGGTGTTACAAGTTCTCGGAGCTGTTTAAGAGACTGTTAGTTTTGCACGATAAACAGGCTGAAGCCTAAATGAATGCAGAAATGTTTGTGGGAATTAGGTCTTGTTTGTTTAATTTTTACCGGTTCCGACTTACAGATGACCTTCTAAGGCTGTTCGCTTACTTGGCTAAGGGTGACGAGGATTTGGCGAAGAGGTCTATAGTCTCTTATTACACGCTGCGCTCGACAACGCCCGAACTGTTCTTCGACCGTGATGTGGATAACGATCAGATGAAGAATATTTTAAACGTATTGTAAGTTTTTATAGATTTTATTTTGTCTTCAATTCGTGTGTGTGTGTGTGTGTGTGTGTGTGTGTGTGTGTGTGTGTGTGTGTGTGTATGAGAGAGTGTATGTTTGTGTGTGTGTTTTAGCATTAATTCGATTTTTTTTTTGAGAAAAACTTTGCATAAAAAAAGTTATAGTTATAACATGTATAAGTTCATAACCCAGATGTAACCGCTGATACGGTCAACCTTTCCTTTAAGTACTTTTTTATTTTATTTAATTTATTTATTTGCTTAATATCTATACCTCATGCCAGTTAGACTAATGAAGACGTGGGAGGGAGCAGGTAAGGGGGTAAAGGAAAATCAACAGGAGGGAAACTGCGAAAAAACGATAAAACGATGTCATCCTAAAGCTTTTTTTAAAAATCTGATTTCACTTTTAACGTTAAAATGTGGAAAAAGTATCTTTTAAAATGTCATTGAGCATACAGACTTGTTTATGTCAGAAATAGTTATTTTATTTTTCATTAAAAAAAATATAATATATATATATATATATATATATATATATATTATTAATTATTGTGTGTGTGTGTGTGTGTGTGTGTGTGTGTGTGTGTGTGTGTGTGTGTGTCCTGCAACGGTGTTAGTTCTAAAACACCTGCAAAGTATCCCAGAAATACTGCCACCATTTTATTTTTGTGTACTAATTAATATTTATTTGGACGTTTTAATTTTAAATTGAACATGCATTTTCTAATTAAAGATTTCATTTAAAATATTAAATTGTTGAATTATATGATCGCATATTATGTTATCCTTGTGTCGCCCTTTACAGTAAAACGGAAAAAGGAAGGTTTGTATAATACTGTCAGTAGCTGTGAAACTTTTCACAGTTATTGCGTGATTACTTGCTGGCTGTCAGTGACTAACTTTTACGTTCAAACTAGTTGTTACCCGTTGCGGCTTTGCCTGCAATTATAATGTTGGCAATAAAATTTATAGTCGATTTTCTAAATCAGAATAGGTCATTTCATTTTAATATATTGCTATATACAATATTATACGATTTATGGTTTTCGGCCAAGACATATAAATTTTTCCTACTCGATACGCTAAAACAGGGTCGTGTCATATTTTAATAAAATAAAGTATTATTAAAAAGTTATTGTTATACAATTAAACTGGAATAGTATTGTGTTTATCTCAGGTACCTAAACCTTGTTCATACCAAATTTAATCTCAATTGGTCCAGTAGTTAAAAAGTAATTGAATAACAAAGAAATGAACAAAAATCAGAAATACAATATGATTAACTGTTACCCATCACGGCTTTGCCCGCAATCATTATATACATTAAAGATCACGCATTACCGTGTTAGGACCAACAACTGTGTCAGTTAAGTTACGGTGTTTTTTTTTTAATAAAGGTTTTATTTAACGCATCACCTAGTTAGGCCTAACAACTGTGTTAGTTAAGTTATGGAGTACTCTTTAAAAAAATTCAGGTCTTTTTCCTGAATCACCAAATTAGGCCCAAAACCGTGTCAGTTAGTTTATGGAATACTCTTTTTAAAAAAATAAATAAAGGTTTTTTTAATGCATCACCGTGTTAGACCTGAGAACCATGCTAGTTAGCTTATGGAGTATTCTTTAAAAATATATAAAGATTTATCACGCATCACTATGTTAGGACTAACAACCGTGTCAGTTAAGGTTTGGAAACTCTTTAAACAAAATAAAGGTTTTTTTTCACACATCACCGTGATAGGCCCAACAACCATGTCAGTTAGGATATGTAGTATTCTTTAAAAAAATATAAAGGTTTTTTCACGCATCACCATGTTAGGCCTAACAACCGTGTCAGGATATGTATTATTCTTTAAAAAAATATAAAGGTTTTTTCACGCATCACCGTGTTACGCCTAACAACCGTGTCAGTTAGATTATGCAGTATTATTTTTAAAAATGGGTTTCTTATCACCCAATACCCGTATTAGATGTATTTTTATTGTTTTACCGATCTACAACACGGTACCGATTTTCGCCGGGGTAGCGATTTTGAGGTTATGTTGGTTACTTTTATTTTCGATTTTTATCGTACTTCTCGTGCTTTCATATGTTGGATTCTTGCTTTTGGGCACATAATAAAGCATTTAATAACAAAAATATCAAAAAATCCAATAGATGCTACACTTCATATTTACAATTTTTTCATATAATGTAATTACACAAATATATATACTATCTTACAATTAAAGTATCCTAATAAAATTGTATATGTTATATATTCTGCACTTTGCTTCGAAAACATTGAAAAGTCTTAAATGAAAAATACCAGATTGTGATTATTAGATGAAAATGTAACATTAAAAACAATAATTTTGCAATAAATAAAACATAGATTACGATTTGTAAAATGGGATTTTATGTCTATCTCAGGTGCCTAAATCTCATGTTCAGTAAACAGTAATTAAACCTAACTACAGTTAACACATGTCACAAAACTAAATACTAATAATTATTTAGGCTGGGTAAGTAATATAATGACGTTTTTTAAAACGGGAATAGACCTATGTTTATTTCAGATACTTAAACCATATTCGTACCAAATTTCATCTTAATTGGTCCAGTGATTAAAGCGTGATTGAATAACAAACAAACAAACACAAAAAACTTTCGGAAATATAATATGAATAAGATATAGTGTTTAAAGCTGAGTTCTACTAAATTTTTGGTTCTGTTGTTATAGGACCACTGGACATGAAACTTGGTGATTTTGTTAAAATGTTTAACTCTACAGATTGCAAGGCCTATACAATATTTGGAATTACTTAAATAACCATTTCATATTTGTAAATTATTTATGGAAATTGTAGATGGTGAGAAATTATTTCATTGCTACAATTTTAAATTAAATAACTTTATTGGAAGTGAAATTACGCAGACTCTAATAATAAAATAAAATTTTAACTTGCTCTTTCACATAAAATAATTCAATTATTCAACACAATTTCCTTTTAAAGTTTATAATGGATTTAATTCAATAAAAAACATTCTGCATGTGATTTAATTAACATGCCTGATTTTAACTTTTACTATTTCTATGATTATAATTGTATGTCTACAAATTTAGTATTGTTCTAACGACATTGAGACAATGTCTTGTTCGTTTTTATCGAGGAGCAGCAATTGTATCACTTTTGTATTTATTTCAATTTTTATAATTATTCTTATAATTGCAAATTTATATTCATTTCACAATTTAATTCTTATATTTTTTTAAAATCCTTATAGGCCTATATATCTTTTCAAAACATTTTTTATGTAATTTATTTTCGGTTTCCCTTTGTTTAAGATTTTATCTTTTATTAGTATTTATATTTTAAAAGTATTTGTTCATTAAAGGTTCCATGAATTTATTACAAATTTTAATTTTAGATCTTTACTTTATAATAATGTTTCATGTTTTTTTTGAATTGTTAATGAAATCATCTTTTTCCTGCCAGGAATGTTGTAATTGTGTAGAGTACGTAGAGCCTTTCCCAGCTTCAATCACTCTTTTTCTTGACGCTTTTCGATATACTTCCATTTTCAAAACTTGTGTACTTTAAAAAAAATGTTTTTAACTGTAGCCTATGTTTTAGTTTAGGTTTCATTAAAACGAGTTGCTTTTATTGAGTGAGGTTTTTTTGATTATCAAAATAAATTTGAAATTAGGAGTAGGCCCTACTTTGAAAGTATGTTTTTTGGTTTTGGTCGATACCAACAATTTTGAAGAACATGAAGAAGGTGACGGAAGCCCCTGAGTATATCCTATCACCTCGGCGAAAAAAACTAAATTAAATATTGAGGCATCTTTAAATATATTAGCTAAATTTTGGGTGTTATAAAACTGTCAAAAATAATAATTTAATGCCAGGTCTTTAACACTTCTACGCCTGATTCTTTGCATACCTTGTTTTAAAAGATTACGTCAGAGTATTTTTCCAAAAGCCTTAATTTACGCAAACAGTTTCTTTGTTCCAGCAACACCTTTATTTCCCCCCGAACTACCCCTGAAGGTTACCGAGTACTTTTGAGCCATGTAATAGACCCGGATACGAAGAAGTACGATATGATGGCACAGATGAAGTACTTTATTATGACTTTGGAGGCGAGCCTAATAGATGAGGAACCGTGCCCTGGTTATATCATAATCTTCGACATATCTACGCTGTCTACAGGCCATGTACTGAAGTTCAGTCCTAGCGGTATAAGAAAGACAAGTGCCTACTTACAGGTAAATAAGGGAACATGTTGAAAGTTGAGGCTTAAATGTGTGAAAATAAAATGTAAACAGTTTTTATCCACTGTAAAGCTTTAACATTCAGTTCCGGTTTCTATGTTGTTGACAAGTAATATGCAAAAACGTAACTAAGTTAAGTTTTGTATCGTCACTTCTTGATGACCTATAACGCCTTATTAACCCTGGATAAGTACTCTTACTTCTTACTGACACTAGAGCATTTTAAGTATACAAAATATATTCTTTTTATATTCTTCTTCTGTTCTGCTAGGATTATTGTCACTATGTTCAGTATAATGACCTGCCTTCCCTAGCTTCGTCAATTCTATTTTCGTTGACGCGTTCCGGAGAATCTCCATCTTCAAAAACTATATCTATACTAGTCACCAATATTATCGCCCGTCCTATTTATAATTTTCTATCTCCACCTCGTACCCCTCCTCTATTCTACACGTGTACATTAAACCTGACGTGCTCACTTCTGATTGGCTCCTTTCAAACTTCCTCTTCAACGGCCGTTCCTCCTGTTAATTTTTGAAAATGTTTAGATCTTTTAAACGTAATATCTGCTTGCGACGATATCTGCTCATTAAGAACATTTATTCTTATACGCTTGACAAGCTCTGCTGGTTTTCAAATGCAGTAATTATTCTGCGTCTTTTTCTATTTGTTGGAGTATTCTTTTCATCTTTACTTGTTTCTTCTGCTATACTCGGTAGTTAAATCCGGAGAAAACATATCTGGTATTTGATCTTCCTCCTCTATGTTTTCACCTTCATCATCAGATTGATCACAATGCTCATGGTTTTCGTTGGATTCAGAGCAAAAATCTACCTCAGTCCAAACAGCTCAATTTGATCATCAACTTCTAAAAAGTCTATTTCTATTGTAAATTTCATATTTAATATTTTCAATAAGCTAAATGGATAAAAAATAAAGTATTAAGGTTTTCTTTAAAAAAAAACTATACTAATAGTTCAGTGGGACACTGAATGCCCCAATACATACTATTTCAAGCAGATACAGATGCCAAACAGGAAATATCACAACACCAACATTTAGGGCACCAAGGACAAATAAAATTCAAGAGAGGTAAGAATCGCAGGGCTGCCAACAGCAAAATACTCAAGAAATTAAATTTCCATTGTACACCCAGTGCACCGGTGTGTCTTTCCAAGGTTAATACCGCTCAAAAGATCATTGACAAACGTTATACGAAGCTCTAGAATATAAAACCTAACTAACTTGAGTTAATAATAATTAATAACATCAGTTGGTAATTACATGTAAAATTAATTAATCCCGTTCCACAAATCGTTGACAAATGACATGCAAAGTTCTACAGTGAAAAACATAATTAACTGTAATTTCATTTGTACCGTCACTTATTAATTTTCTATAAAGCTTTATTAAAACGTTCTACAGGTCAAGGACAATGCACAAACTAATAATATCAAGTGAAAAATCATACTTATGGTTTTTGTAGTACAATTTACAAAGTGAATTGTAAATCGTAAATTTTCTCTGCTCATTTAAAAGCTTGTTAAAATGATAACCGCATGAACAGATCACTTTGAATGGTAGCAAGTAATTCGCAAAACGCGCGTCAATAATTAGGTGTTTGTTTTCTTTTCGATGTTCCAGGACGGGATTCCGCTCTGCATGCAGGAAGTGTTTCTGGTGAACGCATCGCCAGTTGTTGACATAATGATGAAAACCGCAAGACCGTTCATCAACAGCGATATTTTGAAAAAAGTTGGTAACACTGTGATCAATATTATTAGTGAATTTTGATTAGAAAAATGAGCTGTTGGAGCCACTATTAATGTAAGACTCAGACCATGGAAATGAGCGCAAATCTTTACCTCTAGATGAGCCGCCTCAGTGGCCTAGTGGATAGTGTACTGGGCTTCGATTCCCGGCCAGGGTTTGGCATTTTCATACGCTATAAATCATCCCATCGTCTACATTAGCCCAAGTGTGCACAATAGTCGAACGTTCAAAAAAAAAAAAAAAAAAAAAAAAAAAAAAAAAAAAATATATATATATATATATATATATATATATATATATATATATATATATGCTGATTAATTTTTGTTAATTTGTAGTTTGAATTTTAAACTAGGGTTTTAAAGACTCTCAAACGTGCTTTAAAAAATATGATTTACTTTAAAAATTAGTTGAAATGAGTATTTCTTTGATTATATTTAATAAAAACACAATTTTATTACAGAAGAATGACTATAGCTAATAAAAATTTTCTTCTTAATTAAAATAAGAGTAGCATTTTAGTGAAAACTAGTATTTTCGGCTTTTCAGTTTGAATTTTCATTGAAAAACTAGCAGTGGAATCAGTAATAATTGTAATATCTAGCCCGTGTCTTCGAAATAAACACATATCCTGATATCTGTATCTTTAATAGACCGTGTAAAAATGTTTGTGTATGTGGTAGCACTCTAAGTTTACAATTTTATCTTATGGTTCCAAGTGTGAATCTTACCGTGATGGCTGTTTCAATAGCTCATTTTAACAGTAAAAAATTTTCTAAACAACGCATCATGTATTCTTTGATTTTATAAATTATCACAAAACTGATCTTATAAGTGAAACACGAATAGTAATGTAAAACAAATATATTTCAAATCTGGTATTTGTATTGTTAATAATTAATAAATATTTTCAGATAAACATCATTAAGTCTTCCGATTTCGACAAACTTTACGAGAAAGTGCCCCGAGAGTGTCTGCCTAAAGATTTTGGCGGCTTGCTTTCTGATTCTTCACCAATTAATGGTAATTCAAAACTTAATTTAATGTTTAGTACAACGTAATGTGAGCAATTAACAAAAGTGTCCATTATAGTACGATCAGTGACAGAGTTTTCGAAATTCAGGTTATCTAAAATACATTTTTGATAGTTTTTTGTAATTGTATATATTAGGGGCTTATCTAATTCTTTGTATGAATAATATCTCTAAAAAGCTATTAGTTAAAAATAGAAAATATGTTTATAGTTAAAGGTTTTCTATTTATAAACTCTTATACCTCAAAACAATTCCAAGCCGCCTCGGTGGCATAGTTGATAGCGTACTGGGCTTTCACCCCGAAAACCCGGGTGCGATTCCCGGCCAGGGCTTGGCATTTTCATACGCTATGAATCATCCCATCGTCTGCATTAGCCCAAGTGTGCACAATAGTCGGACGTTCAACACCAAAAAAAAAAAGTCAAAACCAAAACAATTCCCAAGTTCCCTTGGACTTTGAACACTTAAATAGAAAATAAAATATAAAATAGTTGTTATTCTGTAAAATAATTACACTGAACACAGCTTAACGTGGCAGAATTTTTCATTTTGAATTTTGAATGTTTTTTTTTTTTTTTTTTGCGTGAATAAAAGTTGCTTCAAATTTTCAAAGCACCCTACACTACACAAATAAATAAGAAAACAATTTTTTACAAGATTTTACCCTTTAATTTCCCCTAAATATTTTTTGTTGTTAACCACTGGGTGTAATGTCCAAAAATAATCTTTTAAAAACAGCATTTTTGACAAATTTTACAATGATTTGCATACGTATACAAGTATGCGTTTCGTTACAGACGGGCAGACTGACAGACACACGTACTAATAACTAGCAAGTCGTGTAGAAAATAAAGCGTTTTCCGTGATATATCTGAATATTATACTTTTATAGTGGAAAAGTTGGCAAGTTTGAAATTAACCTTATAAACTCCATGATAATAACAGTGGCCAGTTAAAAACGTAAGCCATATATTTATTGTATATTTTTTTGGACTATATATTGAGTACATATACTCATTTGAGTATATATTAGTATGTTTGTTCTACTAATATTCATTTTTTTATCTACAGAAGAGAATACTAAGAAACTTCGAAGCTTAACTGCACTTTTCGCCAAGGAGGAAGCTGTGCTGAAGAGTTTTAAACCCCGCAAATAAAACAGTCACGCCGGGTATATAGTTGTCTGGCAACGTCCCGGAAGCAATTATTTTTAAGCCGGCGTGAAAGACTCTTAAACTACATATTACATCATCCGAAACGATTGTTACAAAACACAATTAATTAAATCGTAAATTTTTGCTTTAACGTGTGGTTTAAAGTGTTTCCATCAATGTTTTTCTCCATTCACAAAGTCAGTCAAGATTTGAAAATCAATTTTCGAGTAACTGTCTCTTAATAAATTTTCCTGAAACTCTGCACGCATGCTTAATCTAATATTATTTAATATATATAATATTATTTTTAATAACAGTTTCTCAATAATCCGTTAATTAGAATTCATTATAAATTTTATATGAAACAAGCTAGACAATATATATAGCTTCTTAAAAATAGAGGTTCATTTGAAATTGAACTGTTAATACGAAATCATCTTTGCAATAATACAAAATTTATAAATTTTATTGTAAGTATTTTAATGGATTAATCATCAATTAAATAAATTACAAGATAATGGCCTAGTTTATAGCGCAATGGGCTTTCACCCCGAGGACTCGGGTTCGATGATCGGTCAGGGCTTGGCATTTTCATACGCTATAAATCGTCCCATCGTCTGCATTAGCCCAAGTGCGCAAAATAGTCGGACGTTAAAAAAAATAAATGATTTCACATGTGATTAGATATTTTAAAATTATTATAACCTAAAAAAAATTAACAGATTTCCACACATCCAGACCATTCAAATTTGAAATATCAATTGTTATGGTTTCAGTATGGCCGACAGGGTACATGTAGTTTTAATCGATTTTTAAAAATTATTGTATTTATTGATTAAATAACTTTACTCACACTGTACAAAATGTTGCAAAATTACATTGCAATATCTCGAGAGTTAAAAATATTTGAACTTTTTAGATTATTTAATATCTCTAATTCGATTGGAGCTATAAAATTTAAATTTACCATTCTTCGTTTACTTGATACAGACCAGGATGATCTTTACTTGCAGAAAAACAACTTTATACATTGACACTTCTAAAAATAGACATTTAAAATGTTTAAACCAAAATAAATTAATAACAGGATATTTAACTCATACAAATCAGGATAACTTTTTCGTAGCCATTTTCATATTTTATCATATGGTGCTTCATAACTATTGAGCAATAAAACTGCAAATTATTCTGTCAGGGCACGATATCCGTAGAAGTATTACATTTATATCAAATAGTGCTTCATAACTATTGAGCAATAAAAGTACAAATTATTTTGTCAGGTCACGGTATCCGCAGAAGTATTTATTACATTTATATCAAATAGTGCTTCATAACTATTGAGCAATAAAACTGCAAATTGTTCTGTCAGTGCACGATATCCGTAGAAGTATTACATTTATATCAAATAGTGCTTCGTAACTATTGAGCAATAAAACTGCAAATTGTTCTGTCAGTGCACGATATCCGTAGAAGTATTACATTTATATCAAATAGTGCTTCGTAACTATTGAGCAATAAAAGTACAAATTATTTTGTCAGGTCACGGTATCCGCAGAAGTATTTATTACATTTATATCAAATAGTGCTTCATAACTATTGAGCAATAAAACTGCAAATTGTTCTGTCAGGGCACGATATCCGCAGAAGTATTACATTTATATCAAATAGTGCTTCATAACTATTGAGCAATAAAACTGCAAATTATTCTGTCAGGGCACGATATCCGCAGAAGTATTACATTTATGTGGCTCAAACATCTCATGTTCAGATGGAATAATTTACGGAGCTTTCCTGTTTTACTGTTTTGAAACGTACATTTTTCATTAGCAAATTAAAAATGGAAGAAAAAGGTTATCGTGACATCTGTCACTAAAATTTACCTTTATTGATTTAATTTGGTTTAGAACTTTTAAACGTTAACTAATTTTAAATATATATATATATATATATATATATATATATATATATATATATATATATATATATATATATAATATGTTTCATTAAATTAAACCTAACCTACTAACTCAACTTAATCTAATATAATATAACCTAACATTTGTTATATATATGTACTAGTCTCACCCTTGTTTATATACATATATTTATATGACATTTTTCATTTTTTTTATAGGATCACCTCTCATGGGATTGCTGTACAATATTTAATTTCCCTGTGTTTTTAAATACGAGTTTTTATCGTGTGTTTTGTTCATTAGTTTAACGTCAAATACTTTTAACTGTCTTCTACAGCTTTATAGTTTACAAAGCCGTTGCACAACGATACGTATCAATTTTGCAACAAACCGTACCATATAATAATATATAATAACCGTACCATATATAATAACCGTACCATATATAATAACCTCACCATTGTTTATATATACATACATATATATATATATATATATATATATATATATATATATATATATGACATTTTTCATATTTTTTTAATATAATCTCCTCTCAAGGGATATCTGTACAATTTTTAATTTCCCTGTGTTTTTAAAAAACGAGTTTGTATCGTGTGTTTTGTTCATTAGTTTAACGTCAAATACTTTTAACTGTCTTTTACAGCTTTATAGTTTACAAAGTAAACAACGATACGTATCAATTTTGCAACAAACCGTACCATATAATAACCGTACCATATATAATAACCTCACCATTGTTTATATATACATACATACATATATATATATATATATATATATATACATATATATATATATATATATATATATATATATATATATATGACATTTTTCATATTTTTTAATATAATCTCCTCTCAAGGGATATCTGTACAATTTTTAATTTCCCTGTGTTTTTTAAATACGAGTTTTTATCGTGTGTTTTGTTCATTAGTTTAACGTCAAATACTTTTAACTGTCTTCTACAGCTTTATAGTTTACAAAGCCGTTGCACAACGATACGTATCAATTTTGCAACAAACCGTACCATATAATAATATATAATAACCGTACCATATATAATAACCTCACCATTGTTTATACATACATATATATATACATATATATATATATATATATATATATATATATATATATATATATATATATATATATATATGACATTTTCATATTTTTAATATAATCTCCTCTCAAGGGATATCTGTACAATTTTAATTTCCTGTGTTTTTAAATACGAGTTTTTATCGTGTGTTTTGTTCATTAGTTTAACGTCAAATACTTTTAACTGTCTTCTACAGCTTTATAGTTTACAAAGAAGTTGCACAACGATCGTATCAATTTTGCAACAAACCGTACCATATAATAATATATAATAACCGTACCATATATAATAACCTCACCATTGTTTATATATATATATATATATATATATATATATATATATATGACATTTTTCATATTTTTTTTAATATACGTATTCTCCTCTCAAGGGATATCTGTACAATTTTTAATCTCCATGTGTTTTTAAAAAACGAGTTTGTATCGTGTGTTTTGTTCATTAGTTATACGTCAAATACTTTTAATTGTCTCCTACAGCTTTATAGTTACAAATAAACGACGATACGTATCAATTTTTCAAGAAATAATAAAATTGTAACAAATGTATTTAAATTTTCAAAATGGGGTTGCAAAGTTTGCAGTTTTTATGCGCCCTAATTTCTTTTCACCGAGTACTTTATAAGCCGAAAAAATAATCATGTTCCAGAATATCCAGTCATTTCGTATAAATACCGTTTTATACTTTTATAAAAAAAAACACTTATTTTTCTACAATATCAGTTTTAACTTAAGTTTTATAGTGCAGCTTACAAATTATCACAGCTGAGTACATTGTGTAAGAATTCCGTCTGTGTTACACTCGACGCAACTTTATACCAGACAAAGAATCAAATTCAGTTTGCAACATAAAATATAACGTTTATTTTTAGTTTGAAACATTCATTCAGGGTGAATTTACCAAGTGTCTGGCAATTTGCAGTAAACGTACAAGCAATAAAAATATAGTTTGTTTTTTTATTGTAGATAAACAGTGTTACACATTTGTATGTAATTGCGAACTTATTAAATATTTACTGTTATTATTTTAATAAAAATTTTATTAATCCTATCCATTGTACAATAGCAGTGTTCAACGTTTCAAACTAAAAGCTTCGATGGTTAAACAATATTAAATTACGGTATATAAAATTTTAGTGTTATTTTTTAAAACTTCCTCTATTACTGTGTTTCTGTGGTATACGTAGCATGTAAAAACGTTAGTATTATTTGTTTACATGTTACTAAAATCAGTCTTTTCCACAAATATATAATAATTTGTATGCTAATTAGAATTTTACAGTGAATTCTATTTGAAAAAATATTACGTTCAAATTCCCTATTTTTGTAAAAGAAAAATTACCGTTTCTATATTTCTACATATGACACGAATTAATACATACATAATAAATTATGAGGGCGTAAAAAATGGCGAACAAAACGTCACATCAAGGTAAATATTATTAGAAAAAATTCCTTGAAACTGTAATGGCTTATAAAACAAATATACAAGTTTAAATGTGGTCATTGTTGCTTACAAATGTCGATATATCACGAGAACCAACAAATATGCAAGTCTACATATTGCCATTGTTGCCAAGTGTCGATATATAGCAAGAACTAACACATGTAAATGTTTAAACGTTGCCTTTGTTCCTTAAAAATGTCGATATATCGAGAGAACTAACCAAAATAAATGTCTAAACCTTGCCACTGTGGCTTATAAATGTCGATATATTGCTAGAAGTAATAAATATAAATGTTTAAACGTTGCCATTGTTCTTTAAAAATGTCGATATATCGAGAGAACTAACAAAAATAAATGTCGATATAAAAACTTCGATATATCGTGATAACTAATTAAAATACTTGTCTAAACGTTGACATTGTGGCTTACAAAATTCGATATATTGCGTGAATTAACAAATAAAGATGCCCATATATATATCAAGAATTAACAAATTTAAAAATGTCTAAGCGTTGCAATTTTTGCTTACGAAAGTCGATATATAGTGATAACTGATTAAAATAAATGTCTAAACATTGCCACTGTGGCTTAAAAAGTTGATATTTTGAGAGAATTAACTAATATAAATGTCGATATATATCAAGAATTAACAAATATAAAAATGTCTAAGCATTGCAATTGTTGCTTACGAAAGTCGATATATAGGAGAATTAAGAAATATAAATGCTTAAACGTTGCCACTATTCTTTAAAAATATCGATATATCGCAAGAACTAACAAAAATAAATGTCGATATAAAAACGTCGATATACCGTGATAACTTATTATAATAGATGTCTAAACGTTGCCACTGTAGCTTACAAAAGTCAATATATTGAGAGAATTAACAAATATAAATGTCCATATATATAAAAAATTAACAAATATAAAAATATCTGTTATTTTTGCAATTGTTGCGTACGAAAGTCGATATATTTAGCGAGAAAAAAGAAATATCAATGTTTAAACGTTGCCATTTTCCTAAAAAATTTCGATATATCGCGAAGACTAACAAAAATAAATGTCTAAACTTTGCCACTGTGGATTTAAAAAGTCGCTATATATTGCAAGAATTTACAAATGCAAATGTTTAAACGTTGCCATTGTTCCTTAAAAACTTTGATATATCTCAGGAACTAACAAATATAAATGTTTAGAAGTTACCATTGTTCTTTAAACAATTCAATATACCGCCAAAACTAACAAAATTAAGCGTTAAAACATTGGCCTTGTCCTTTAAAAATGTCGATATATCGCAAAAACTGATAAGTATACATAGGTAAACATTGCCATGTTTGCATAAAAATAGTCGATATATAACGAGAACTAATAAATATTCTAAATTTTGTCGTTGTTGCTTACAAATGTCAATATGTAGCGAGAACTAACTGTATATTTTTAGGATGGTAATATCACATTTAAAAAATATGATGTAAGAGTTATGATTTTTTTAAAGATTCAAAATGGACGCAATTTTGAAACTGTTAAAAAGCCATTTTTATAAGCTCTTCATAAACGTATTCTGGGTTTTGGTGGATAACAAACTTTTTCTTCATAGATTTTAGTAGAAAGTTTTAAACAAAATCGGACCACAAAAAGGCAAAAGCTATGGTGTGTTAAAACACACACACACACACACACACACACACACACACACACACACACACACACACACACACACACACACACACATATAGTCAAAATTAATTTTTCATTGGATCTACTACAGAAACACAAACTCTTGTAATATTAGACCACAATTCAAAGAATTTCCTTTCACCTGTTTAGTTAGTTTAAGAATTTCGTTATTTCTTGATTGCGTAATTTTTTGTTTTTAATATCACTCAAAACGTTATAGCTCTCAAAATTTTTTTTAAAGAGACGAATAACATAACATCCTTTTTTTGTGTGCTGCAAAAGAGGTTTGATTAGTGCCCATTTTCAATTATTTGATTGAAAGCAAGCTATTAATGGCGAATGTTTACATTTCACGTATTTTATGTTACAGGAATTTACAAATTGTAAACGATAATAATGTTTTAGAAGGATGATTATTTCCTTGTCTAAGTTCCGTTGCCCTTCCATCGTTATCCGACCAAGTATCACATTGTTACATTGGCCTAACCAAATATTAACTTGCCCGCGTTCCAATAAAGTCAGCAGTTTTGGTTTGCGCCTCATTTCCTTATCACTAATAAAATCTATGTATGCAAGTGCTTTGGTTTTGATCTTCGTCGTATTCACAAAATTGCCATGCCTTAAGTACACAATATTAAACAAATACCTCCTCAAAATTTATACAAAGTATAAATAATACATATTGTATTATACACTGTATACTAATTGACTTGTATGACCTTTCGCAGTGAATAGGAAAAAGAAAGGAACAATATACAACAATGTACAGCAAGAATTTGAACAATGTTGTAAAATCTCTTTATACATTATGATATACAATTGAAATTTATATGACCTGTTACAGCTGTGGCAGTCATAAATTCCCTTGTTCTTACACGAACGAGAAGGATAAGAGGTTAGGGTGAATTTATTTTCTATGAAATCGATGCCCGTCTTTGAACGTCAGTATTTACTTTCTACTAAAAGCTGTTTTTTTATTAAATAACATTTACATATTAGAACTGACATAAAATGTCTTAAGATTCTAATTTCAAAAATGATTAGGTCAACAATTATTTAAGTCTTGGAAACATTAATAATTTAAATATTACTTTCAACTAAGTTTTTTTTTTAGTAATCAGCTGTTTTGGTACACACACATATATTTCCGTCATCTATTTCTGTAGTGTGCTGCACTCTAGCGGAGACACTTTATACTGCTCATAGAAGTTTTCTTACAGACTTTTTGTTTGGCATTAAATAGGTATTATTTTATTTTAAGACCTTAAACTTGTAATGTATGGGGCGTCAGAGTTCCCTTTTGGTACGAAACCGATCGGAATAATTTATGAATATAAAAGTATGTAAGATTAAAGCTGTATCTTTCAATGGATCGGTATTAATGGAAATTATGAAAACTGATTTTGTTATAAAGTTTTATTACAAATTCTTTTCAAATAATAAAATCATAAATATAAATAGACTGGCCAACGTGAAATCTTTAACAAAACACTTATAATTAATGCCCCTTAGAACTGAACCCATACGTTTTTCCATTATCATGGTCACCCTTCTTCCCATAGTCCGAGTGGTTCTCATAATGGCTCTCATGTCCTGAGCTGCCCTTGTGTCCTGCATCAGCGTGATCGTAATGCCCCTTGGCATAATCTCCTTTCTTTCCCTTGTGCCCTTCTTTGTACGCCGAGTCGTGGAAACCTGAGCCGCTGTGACCTCCGTGTTTGCTTCCGTGGTGTTGGTGATGACCGCCGTACTTGTTGCTGTGACCACCGTGATGAGCGTCATCATAGAAGGAGTGTTCCTTCTTGTATTCGTCCTTGTGATATACGTTATGGAAACCTGTGGTTTTGTGTCCCTTTTTGTGGCCACCGCCTTCCTCGAAGGATCCGCCCTTTTTGCCGGACTCGGCAGCGTGGTGTGAGTTGTACTTCTTGCCTTGATCACCGTGGGAGTTCTTGTGTCCGGAATTTTCGCTGTAGTAGCCTTTGGAACCTTCTTTACCGTGATGTCCTTTTTCACCTTTGTCGAATTCGTGGTGTTTCTTGTAATCTTTGTCTCCTTTAGATCCATGGCTAGCGTGGTGGTCTGAAGAGTGTGCGCTGCCACCTCCCTTTTCAAAACTTGACGAGTGGTGACCTCCGTGACCTCCGCCTCCATAACCTCCACCTCCGGAAACACCGTGACCTCCTCCGTAACCTCCACCTCCGGAAGCACCGTGACCTCCTCCGTAACCTCCACCTCCGGAAACACCGTGACCTCCTCCGTAACCTCCATCTCCGGAAACACCGTGACCTCCTCCGTACGCATCACCTCCAGAGGCACTGTGTCCCCCTCCGTATCCGCCGCCTCCATTTTTGTAAGCACCTCCATGATCGACGACCGAAGAATGAACTATAGGTGCAGAATATCCATGACCGCCGACACCTCCATGACCACTTGCATCGTAAACAGGAACTGCGTAACCACTTCGATGTACATTAGGAGCGTAATCTATAGGAGCAGGTACGTAAGCTGAAGCTGAATGATGACCTCCACCAACGTCGAAACCTGTAACAAAATATTTAGGTTACAATCATGCCAAAATATTTTTTAACAAATTACATATGCCTTGTCGTTTGGAATAAGTGAACATTAAAAACCGGTGTGCAATTATTTCTAGAAGAAACATTGTTCCGATATTTCGCCAAAACCGTATCTGGCATTTTGAGGTTATTTTCCCTCCAAGTCTGAAATCGAATCCAGTCCACTTTGAATTCAGACTTAAAGTGAATGCCTCGAAAATGCCAGGTAATATTTTAGCCATGTTCAACATTTAATGTTTTTTTTACGTAAATTTTCATTGAAAAATTTGTTGTGTGTGTGTGTGTGTGTGTGTGTGTGTGTGCTTTGTAATAGAACACTCACTGTTGGACACTTCGTTACCACAAACAAAATACATTGTTCAACAGTTTAATTAAGCAATTGAGTAATTATGTATGAATTAATTTCTACTAATTAATATCTTTATAGGAAATAATAATTATTCCGAAATATTTAATTATGTTAATTTTGTATTATCGATCGTAAAAAAATGTAATATAGATCTTTGTGCTATTAATTTTTAACTAAATGTGAAATATATCTTGAAGAATTTTATTTTTAAACCTAATATTCAAAATATTTTTACATTAGAAATAAAGAGTGGTACAAAACGAATACGGTTATATTATTTTGAAAATGTAATAAATTTATTTACATTTTTTGATACTAATGGTCAGTAGTAACCCTGGGCAATATATACTATTTCGCGGTGTTACATATTTATCGTTTCTTAACCAAACGTTATACTAATATTTAATACATATATTTTAAGCATATTTCAATTGGAAATTATCTATTAGAGCAGCTTGCAATGTACGACCTTATGATTGTTTGAAAATGTGTTTGATTCAAAATCTTACACGTTACTGAAAATCTGATTCCGTTATTGAAATAAACTTTAAATACTGTACTTTTTTTTAATTTTCTAGCTCTACGGAAATTTTAAATACTTATATGTAATTTCATATTTTTGAGAATTGGTGATTAGTGTTTACGTAGAAATAAGCAGTTTTGGAGTTGAACCATTTTTTACCACTTGGCGGGGGTTCAGTTTTTAAATGTTTACCCGTTAGAGGTTGACAGTTAATACAGAATAGTATCCGAGTCTGTTTAGTGTCCTATGTAAGTAAAATTTGAGCTACCCAAGATGTTGCCAATAGTGAAAAACATATTTTTGGAAAAATGTGTAAAACCCGTTTTTCAACCCCTTCAGGGTTAAAGAAAAAAAGTAAAATAGCTTGTATACGATTTGTCCGATAAAGAGAAAATTTTTAAAAATTAGATTTTTAGGTAATTGGGACGTTCGAGAATTAGTGGTAATGGGAGGTTCGAGAATCAGTGGAAATGGGACGTTCGAGAATTAGTTGTAATGGGACATTCGAGAATTAGTGGTAATGGGACATTCGAGAATTAGTGGTAATGGGACGTTCGAGAATTAGTGGTAATGGGAGGTTCGAGAATCAGTGGAAATGGGACGTTCGAGAATTAGTTGTAATGGGACGTTCGAGAATTAGTGGTAATGGGACGTTCGAGAATTAGTGGTAATGGGACGTTCGAGAAAAGTGCAAACATTTTGAGTGTCCGCTGATTTGTTTCAAGTACGCGTATGACAGTTTGGCATGCTTTGATACCTTATAACAAGCAAATAGTACAAACGACCGAGATATTCTAGAAATAAGGCACTTTAATTTAGAAAGTTTTTCTTCAATCTAGCCTTATTTTACACCTAAAACATTTAAAGTTTTAAATTCATAAGCTTGGTCGTTCTTGAAATAAAGTAATCAGTGAGTGAGTAATTTATATATATATATATATATATATATATATATATATATATATATATATATATATATATATATATATATAAAGGAACTGCCTATATTTAAAACATAGCCGCCTCGGTGGCCTAGTTGATAGCGTACTAGGCTTTCACCCCGAGGACCCGGGTTCGATTCCCGGCTAGGGCTTGGCATTTTCATACGCTATAAATCATCCCAACGTCTGCATTAGCCCAAGTGCAATAATAGTCGGAAAAAAAAAAAAATATATATATATATATATATATATATATATATATATATATATATATATAAACATATGTAAGTACCAACAATTCCGTTAACATAACTAATTTAATAACTATCCTAACACTTTTGGCTTTGCTACTAATAAAACAATGTAGCAATTACATTTAATATGCATAGTCAATAAGAATGAAACATATTTAGGTTAAATCAGACAAACATAATCGAATAGAATACGGATACCATAGATCGATCTATTGCTAATGTAATAATCCAGGCAGACCATAGAGGGCACTAAAAGCTTTTATCAGCCTCCTCAAAGACAGCTGAATTGTAATCATTAATGCAATAATTAAACAGTAATTATTATTTGTATTTGACGACTGAAATAGCAAAAACAAATGGCACAGCTTCAAAAGTATTGTGCAAACTTTTATGTCAAAACTGTGAAGTAGTTTATATTGTTACTTTGTAAAATCATAAATACTTCTGATTTTATATATGTATACATATACATATACATTTATGATTAATATATACAATCTATATAGGTATATATATATATATATATATATATATATATATATATATATATATATATATATATATACCTATATAGATTGTAACAAATTCAATTTATAGTACTAAAAATTTTATTCTTTCACGAATTTCTATTAAAATGAGCTTTTTGAAGTGTTTTTAAAAATATTCAAATATCTACTCTTTTGTTTTACTTTTGAATGTATACTTGTTTATGGTATTATCGCAGTTTATTCCAAAATTTACCATCGTATGTTTGGATCAATTATCGTTTTCAATGACCTAATTTGAAACCTAAACATGAAACTTAACATAAGCACAGCTACCTAGATCAATGTTAAAAATGGGAAAATCGGTGACTGGTGAAACCAAATTTACAACTGCTCATTACAAGGTCCCGGGTTGGTGTCTTACCATGATGGCCGTTACAATAGCTCATTTTCAAATAAAAATTGACGAAAAATAATACAGCAAAAAGATGTGAGCGTTAATGTATTACATTAATTGTAGTAATTTGGAAAGCGTTGACAAACAAAAAATTGACAAAACTAGGTGAGTCGAATTAATATGTCCAGTGAAATTGTACAGTATATATTATTATACCTAAGTAATGTAAATTACTAACAATAAGTTATAACCTAAAAAAAAAAATACGTTTCTATTATTAAAGAATATTTTTGAGCAGAACACTAGCAATGTATATATATATATATATATATATATATATATATATATATATATATATATATATATTAAAATAATCCTGCAGAAGCAGCTGAAGTCATCAACTGATGTGGTTAGCGATCCCACCGTAACTCTAGCTCTTATTACTCTCATATACCCACTCTACACTTTACTTAACCTAGCTAACTCTGAAATGCACAACGGTGTATTAAACAAAGCCCAAGGGTGACTAACGATGTTCCAGTAACATAGTCCTACTGCATCCACAGCACTTTCTTTGCGGACCTCGTTTCGTTAGCTACGTTTGTGTGTTCACTTCACTAAGAATGTAAATTATAATTAGCGTCACGGAACAACGATTGGAACAAAGCCTCCGTAACGAGCTACAAGAAAAAAATTGAAATGATCGGCAGAACGACCATCTGCTAGCACCTCGATAAGGAACTGATAAGTCACCAGTTGGAAACGGGGAGTTGCCCAATAGGAAGTGACTAGAGTAGGTGCTGTAACTGAGTATCTCAAGAATATAGAAAGTGGGCTTAAATCTACAAGGTAACAGGGCAATTATTAAAACGGTAAAAATTGATTTATCCTTTCATCGTTGAAACAAATCGATACACTATTGAAAAAGCATATTTTTTGCTCTGTAGAAATATCTAATTTTTTAAAACTTAGTGTGTATAGTTATTTGACGTCATATATTTCTCTGAAACGTTGTACTACATTTAACACAATTGAATATTATTTATTTTTTTTAAATTACTAAATCAATTGATTATAAATTACTTGATTACTAGTGTTAATTGTAGCCCCAAATATTATAATTAGGCCTTACAATTGGTTTTTATGCGTAAAAATAGCAGTAAATATTCATAATTATATATAAACATAATTTTTAAATGTACATAAAATTGATAATCTTGATAAAATTGATAATGTAATAGCAATAAAAGTTGTTTTGCACGTTACATTTATGAAAATTATAAAAATATATTATTAAATGTGTATACGGAACACATACATAACAACATATAATAACTTTGTATTATTAAATGAGACTATAATCGATTGCAAAATTGTATTTACAGTCATTTTTTAGAAAATTTAAATATATATACATAACGGCTTGTATTTCTATAAAAACGTATATATATATATATATATATATATATATATATATATATATATATATATATATATATACACGTGTCAACAAGCCACGTTTGCAATTTTTGTCTAATTTGATTCAAACTGGTTACAAAAATTTATAATGTAATATATTATAGTCATTTCGAATATTTTAAAATTCATAGTTTTTGTGTTGACATCTTCTGAAAATAGGAACAGAAAAAATAATTTGATGACGATCTGGGTTCACTTTTGTTTTTTTTAAAACAATGTGCAAGTTTAAATTTCAAGTTTCAGAGTTTCAAGAAAAAATGTAAGAAAAAAATACTTTTTTAAATTTGCTCCTATCACGGCAGCGAAATAGCTGCGTGACGAAATTATTAAAACGTGTTTTTGTCGATCTTAGTTTATCAGACTGTAACTGTATTAGTTGACAATAAGTTTAATCCACGTATTTCCAGTAACCGCAACCAGAGTTCGCTGTCAATTGCAGATGTTCAATTAGTCCCGCGATGTTGATACAAGACACACGGTTTTAAGCGTTAATGGGAATTGAAACCGAACCATCTAACTTAAAGCGTTCGGTACTAGATTACCAGGATATTTTTTTAGACCAATTTGTTTATTTAGCGCATATCCGTTTAAATAATTGCTCAATAGAGATGTTTCACAAGCGCGATAGATACCAATTTGGAGAAATTTTTTTAAAATTTTTCCTTTCCTTAAAATTCTCATTTCATCATCACACTCAGCAATAAAATCTTCATATATTAGCGTTTTAAACTATCAAGTTACATTTAAACTACGGAAATGAAGTCTGAAACCCAATAAAAATATCTTAAATTCAACGGATTTAGATAAATCGAAATCACAATCAGAGCAGGTTTAACGCCGATTACGTTGGTGAAATTTGATTTTCAAAATAAAGCAGAATATTTTTGAACTTTTAATGATTTGAAATAAACGCCATTTTGAAACGGTTGAACGGATTTTGCTGGTTAACGAAATTGTCTAAAGATTAGTTAAATCAAATTGTTGTGAAAAAGTTTATTGGAAACAGATTGCCTAAAAAAATGACAATCGTGAGTGTGGCAGTACAAACACTCACACAACACACACACACACACACACACACACACACACACACACACACACACACACACACAGAATCAAACAAATATATACATAGGCCTATATTTTTTTTCATTTCAAATCCAGTTATGGGATTTATGGTCAAATTATGATCTGATCATGATGGTTTCTCAATAACGCATTGGAAAATGGATATTCGCAAAAACCGCCATTTTTAAATGTTATGTTTAAAGTAATTGCGAAAATTTAATCACAACATTTCTATTATTTTTTTTCTTTTTCTCAGCGTCCATACTTTATGTCAGACCAAGGTGGAAGTGGTATCGATATTCTCGAACTTGCGACTTTGAAGTGCGCAATTCAGAGAACCAGCAGACCAACCGGTGTCTTAGCCATATCGAACGCTAAAGCTTACACGATCTTCTAAGGTGTTTACTGAAAAAGGATATCAGAGTCGAAATAGTAAAGTGATTTGAATTTAATTTCTACACATAAAAAAATTTGAAGACACGGTGGTTGATGTGACTAAAGCACCAGTCAGTCTACTACGTCTTTGAACTGCGCATCTTATGGTTCTTAGTTCTATCCCGGGTTACTCCCGTTACTTTTCCTTCACCGTTTACGCTGATCCTTCGTCATCATTAGTCTGACATTGTTTCTTATAACAAAACACACGAATTATTCTTTTTAAAAAATCAATAAACCGAAAGAGTTAGCAAATGTATCAGTATATTTTCTGATACTATGAATTTTAATCAATCTGGTTCAAATAATACATAAACTATTTTTATTAAATCACAAACTGCACAAATGTTGGTAATGACTGTTTATACCTATTATTCCTAGGAAACAATAAGGTAAGCGAAACGTCATTTCTAAAAATTAAAAAAAAATTAAAGTTTTCACCAAATTGATTGACTCATTCAGTTTTATATGCGTCTGTCAATTCATTTTCATATCTATAAGAACGAATGCGTGTATTTTCGAAATAATATACAAACTTGGATACACTTAAACGTTGCAATCAGTTGGTAACAGCAATGTTACGTATATTTTTGAACTAAATTAGTCATTTTTGTCAGGCATAAGTCTTACCCAGGGTAGAGGGTTGATAAAAAACGATTTAAAAAAATTATTAATTATAATTATCAAACAATGTAACGCAGTTTAGTTTAAAAAATTGAATATCTTTTTCAGACAACAAAACAGTAAACTACTGAACCACAATTTTTTAACAAAATTAGTCTTTTTTGTTGGCCATAGGCGTACCAGGGTGGGGGTTGAGTGTTGATTAAAAAACGACAATTTTTGAAGTAATTATTTATAATTATGAAACAATGTCATGCAGTTTAGTTTAGAAATTTTATTGCCTTTTTTCAGACGACAAAGCATTGAATAACACAATTAATGAACCACTGCACTATATATACACTTTGATTATACACGTTCCGCGAAATGTGGTCTATTAATGTTGTACATTGCAACTATATATAATGGAACACAAACACAAAGTGCAGCACGGAACAAGAATTGTGCTAAGTATTGCATAGTCTTATTTTATCCAAAAAAGTCTTATTTCATTTATAAGTAAGTAAAAACTTTCGTTTCTAAAAAATAATTGATATATCAATTGCTAATGTAATTGGACTTCCCAGTTCAGTACGATGGTGCATTTGCATTAGGATACATATATGCATGGTATGAGCTCTCAGAATATCCTCACATATTTCGTATGGGCAAAACGTTGCATATAGTTTGAGTTATTGATTTTCATATGTGATTTGGTTATGATAGTTTTTGTTATTTATTAGATTTAATTAGCTTTTTTACTTAAAGGTTTTGATTCGTTGGCAAGTTGTAGTGTTTAATAATTTGTTTAGAAATTTAATATAGTTTAATTTTATCACTGTACAGTTCTTATCCTGAACCATCTTCTTAAGTGAGTCCATTAACCAGCGTGGCATAAACACCTGTACAACATGAGTTTTTCCTTTTTCTTAAACATTCTCGTTGACACTATCTACCAATTATTTTGCTTAAATCAGCACACGAGGCTCATGAATACAAAATATTCTATTTACTCAAAATGGTTTTATTGTGTAAATTTAGAATATTCGCACTGACCAATAGAAGTTATCATTTGAAAAATAATATGATTTCTATAAGTGATTTCTACAATTTCTGTATTATCATACATGTATCCAAATAGACTAAAAAAGTGCACGCTTATAGTACTTATAAAATAAAATAGATCATTATTACATTTATTTTTTTGCAAGCCAGGTAGAGCTACATTAATTATAAGATTATAACATGAATGTAGTAAAAAAATAATTTTAAAAATTCTAATTTTTCACAAAATCACTTAAGTTATAAGGAAACATTTCAGCTGAATAAAGTTGCTCTCATAAAGTCTTCTAACTCGCTAATTTTCGTCTTATTTTAGATGTCATACTTCTACACAACGGCCTATAACGCTGGGTAAAGGAGTACAAAAAACTGTTCATCAACGCGATGCACTGGTGGAAGTTATTACTAAGTTATCTTAACTTGAATAGATAGGTTATGTTTGGTTTATCTTAACACAATTGAAAATTAAACAATTAATGCAATACAATAACATGAAATTAACAGACATAAATATACACACTCTCGTACGATTGAAACAATTCTTACAGGCCTACAGCATTTTGCCCAACTGTTAAAATTTTATTCCAAGCAACGGACAACAAACGTTAACTGTAAAGTTCGCCGCAAGATGGCAGTAGGACTATCTCGTGCGTATTCGTTAATCATCGTTTTATTTCGTAATATCTTTGTGTCGTTTCAACGATTTTACCTACCTAAAAAATTTTAAAACAATCTGCAAGAACTATTCACTACGAAAATGCAAAAAAAAGTACTAAATACTCGAAAGCGCATAACTTTTTTATTCCAAATAGTATAACACATGTTTTATGTAAATGGCTTTCTTTTAGTTTAAGAAATCCTTTACGAAAAATTATGGTTGGCGATAGTTATTTTTAAGAAAGAGCACTCCTCGTTCTAGTTATTCGATTTGCCTAACGTAGAAGCGAAGGATCGAGTTTGCTCGATATGTTTGCCTACTGGAATTGTTTACGAAAAACATAGAAACAGCTGATTAAAGTCAGCTGATTTATTATCGAATAGAGGCATATACTAAACGGAACTATTCCTTTTTTTATACATTAAAGAGAGCGTTATCTAATATAGAACGTGGGTTTCTTAACCAAGAAATTCAAAAAGCAAAGATTTAGAGTTTATGCAAACATGTGTGTGTGTGTGTGTGTGTTAGCACGCTCATGTTCGAAATTTTAGCCCTATCATGTTTGAATCAAACGTGGCACGAAAATCGATTATCTTATCAGCTTGAACGAGTTATTTAACCAGCAAATTTCGTTTACAATTTCGAAATGGCGGTCATTTTAAATCTTTAAAAATTCGTTAACTTTTTGTTCAACATTGTTTTGAAAATCCAATTTTACCATTGTAATCAGCCTTAATTGCTGTGTAAATTAGCATTTTGAATTTCAATATAAGATTAAATTTTTTCAAAAAATTAATTTTACTGCGTTTGTCGTTCATTTTTATATTTTCATATTTAATATGAAAATTTAAAGTTCTAACATATACAGAATGTGATTCTGATTTTGTTGATGAAATGAGTAATCAAAAAAGTATAAGAATTAGAAAAATACTGTTTTTGAAATTTGCTTCGATTACGTCAGCGTGACAGCTATTATTTCGAAATTCTGTCGAGTTTACAGACTCCCTATTCGTAATAATAGGAGACGTAAAATTATTTTTACCTGTTAATTGTCATTGCTTGTTTTATTCACAAATTCACTATAAAAAAACCTTACTAAATGCACTTTAAAATCGAACCACTTACTTCTCCCGCCAAAATACTGGCCGGCAGCCTCGTTGCCAAGTTTCACGTAAGTTCCCGGTCCGTGTCCGTCGTTCCTGTAGATATATCCTGTGGCCGACGAGTCCAGATCCGATGTCCTCATGCGTTCCACATATATCTTTTCCACTTTGGGTGCCCCGGCATGGGCGCCGATAACTCCAATACTGAGTAACACTAATATCATCATACCACGAGCTCACTCCACGGACTGACTGTCCAGAGGCGGTGTGTCTTTTTATCTATAACGATCCCTACCCAGGCCGGCACCGTGGAGGTTGTTGACCAAATTGTAACAATAACGAAATTGAATGCTTTTTCACTGCATTACGTTAACAGGGCCTTGATCCTTTCATTCACGTCCTCCTCGTCTCTTATTGGCGGAGTTTTAAATACGCGAATAACAAAAAAACCGCGTCGAATTGTCGCTCCGTCGAGTGAGATTGCGTCGTCAAGGTCACCTTGGTCCTAGCGGGAGCTCTAGACTACCACAACGTCTGACGTAAAAGGGGAAAGTATTGTTGTGATGAAAATATTTGTGAAAATTTTAACAGTTCTGTGGTGTGATTTCTAGAAGTAATAAGACGCTGTATCGACTGTGTGGAACGGATTTTATTAACATTGTTCTTAAGCGAGCCAAAGTAGACCGTAGAAACTGATGATAAATGATTGAGGTCGAAACTGCAGAAGATCAAGTGATGTTTGTAGGAAATAAATTTATGCAGTTTAGATTAATGTTTAGTACATTATCACTTGAAGACAATTAACAATCATTCTACACAGCGGTCTATCTGAAGTTATGGAAGCGAATTTACAACTTTATTTCTGTTATCCTAAAATTATTTACAATTTTAATCGCACAACCTTTGATCAGCAATATATTCGACGTACATTTAAAATTCGCATTTTAAATCATTTAGAAAATAGGATAATTAATCTTATGGATCTCAAATTCTAGTCCAACGGATATGATTTAGTTTTAATATTTGAAAGGATGGTGGTAGGAAAATCTCAGAAAACGAATTTCGCAGGATAACCAACTTAACCACGCAAAATTCTAAGTTTTTGAACAAAGCTTAAATCAACGGATCTTGAGCTATGCTTAGATCAACGATTCTTGAGCCAAGCTAAAAATCAACGATTTTTCAGTCAAACGTAAATTTGACGAATTTAACGAATATTGAGCCAAACTTAACAATATTCGAGCCAAGCTTATATCAACGATATTTGAGCCAAGATTAAATCGACGATATTTGAGCCAAGCATAAAACAAATTGGAATGTAAATGCTAACGTGCTAAACACATACACACACACGCGCGCGCACACGCACGCCCAAACACGCACGCACGCACACATTACGCAAATACACACAAACACACGCACATATATACACACACCACGCAATCACACACACACATGCACACAAACAAGAACACGCCTACACACACACACACACACACACACACACACACACACACACACACACACACACACACACACACACATTCACACACGCACGCGCAAACACATACACACCACACGCACGCACGCACCACGCAAACACACACACACACACACACAAACAAACAAACAAACACACACACACACAAACTACATTATCAACGTGAGAATTACCGTGTAAAGAAAGTTTATCCCACCATTTATTTAATACGAAAAGTGGCTGCAGCGTCTTTATAATAGTTTCAGATTTGAATCGATTACAGTTTAGCGAGGTGATAACGAAGCAGTTAATCTGAATGTCTTCTCAAAGGCACATTATCACTCTAGTAAATGTTTAGAACCATTTATTGCTGCACTTGTCTTCGTTCTGGAATCATTAACACGCTAATTTGACTTTTTTATCGTTACTGCATTGAATTTCGTTTAGTGTAGCTAAACTGTATAATGGAGGCTATCTTACTACTAATACTATTGAACATAAACCTACTAGAATAAAAGTTATGAGAGCTTTGTGTTCCCTCGCTGCTAGTGGTATCTATGGACAGAGTATTTCAACTTCAGTTAAATTTATAATAGTACTGTCTGATTTCTTCAACGTCTCCTGTCCTTGCAGCTTGCAGCGTTCGTAGCGACAGACAGTCCAATTGTTTGGACTTTAGCCTCTGAAATCGAGCACGCTTTTTTATAACGGTGCCTGTACTTCTAGTCCTTTTATATTCAACTTTATTTACTAAAATACTAGTAATTAAATATTTATTTGTTGATTGGCCTTAAATTTTATCTTCAGGAAGCCGTTCTTATGATTATGATCGCATAGACCGATGTTTTATGTTTGATTAGTACAACTTTGACCGCTGTAATGTTCAATGCGAAGCTAAACGCCGTCAACTGTACTCTGGCGTTTCCTTATATAAAATTAAGTATATTATTATAAAAAATCATTTCATAATCGTGATACAAATTTACAGCTGCTTTGGTAATGAGCGATAAATTCGAAACCAAGAGCGATCGCAGTAAGCGATACAACTATTCCTGTTCAGAACGTAAATTAATATCCACCCTGTATATTAATCAGTAATGTATTGTCCCAGCTGACACGTATACATACACGCAGACCAAACAATTACCTAAACAGGTCAGCTGTTTGTATTTATTGATTTGTTAACATATTTTACAACAGTGTGGTTAGTGTAGCATGTTGCCACGTGGAGCGCTTAGTGCTCGTTTGTTAAAAATATTGCTTCGCGGTGGCCCGAATACTACACAGCTAAATGTGTTAAAGCCAATTTATGTTGTTTTTCGATCATTGGTTTTAAAATGAGCGGCACACAACTGCCACGCTTATGTGACGTGGCAAAGAATTACCAACAGTAATATTTGTGTTACTTTTCTTTAAGCAACAATAGTAAGAATTTTAAATTTTAAAATTTGATTTACAAAAATTAATTTTGACAGACGTTCTGATTAAATTTCTTAATTTAAAGAATTTTCAAAAACTTTTCAAAAGCTAAAACATTTACATTTTATCGCTCATTACTTTGGTAAAATAAGAAATCAATCGTTCAAGGAAATCAAATTAAAAATGGTTTGATTTCAAATAGAATCTGTTGAACTTAGAATTTGAACAGAATAGCTGCCATTTAGAATCTGTTGAACGGATTTTACTAACGAATTATGAAAGAGAGAATGTTAACACACACACACACACACACACACACACACACACACACACACACACGCGCACACACACACACGCACACGTGCGCGCACTCTCTCACACACACAAAACACACGCACACACACTCACACGCACTCACCTACGCGCGCGCACACACGCACACACACGCAATCAATCTCTCTCTCTCTCTCTCTCTCTCTCTCTCTCACACACACACACACACACACACACACACACACACACACACACACACACACACACGTGCGCCCGCACTCACACACACACGCGCACACACGCACACACGCACTCTCTCTGTCACTCACACACACACACACACACACACACACACACACACACACACACACACAAACGTCCGCGCGCCCTCACACACACACACACACACACACACACACACACACACACACACACAGAGAGAGAGAGAGAGAGAGAGAGAGAGAGAGAGAGAGAGAGAGAGAGAGAGAGAGAGTGCTCTTTGTAGTGATTCAAACTCTTATCGACATATCAAAACACACAACTTCAAACAAACGTCCCTCGATCATGAAACTTAATACACACGACGACCTCATACGTAGAAGTTACTAAAAAATATAAGAAAAATGATATTTATCTAATTTTCAACCTTTGAAGAAATGAACTCATTAATAGACAAAATCTAACTTTGTCAGAATTTAAATTTGATAAAACTAGTTTTCGTTTAGTATTCGTTCACAAAAATTTTGTTTATATATGTGGGATTGTAATTTTTATGTTAAGCAACCAGTTAGCATAAACAGTATTTATCTTCAAAGTATTTCCGAGTTGTTTTAGTCTTTAATTTAACACAATTTAAGTAATAATATCAAGGAATTATAATAAGTATTAAACATAATTTCGATACTTGGTGAACAATTTAACATAATATATCCAGAAAAATGTTTTTTTATCCAGTGACATTTGTTTCGGTGTGAGACATCTTCAGGCACAGTGTAGCTAAAACTTATAAAAAGTGCTTATATGTAAATGCAATTGATGTTAAAACTGGAAGGGAGAAGGTAAAGAAAGGACATAAACAGTGTTCGATTTCTAGAAATGGAGATACCGGAACTGTTACTTTCCGGAAGGATTAGGGAGTTCAGATTATTGGCCTGAAAAGAAATAATTGCTTATACAAAAACGTGAACATTTTATTTGATTCCAAATTTTATTTTACAATAAAAGTACAAAAATGTGTTGTAATAAAGTATAACAATTGTACAAAACACAGTTTTTTGGATTGTTTAAGTTGTCTGCCCACTCTAAAAGTTTGTCCAAAACTTCAAAATGTTTTCATTATATTGTCTTAATAGCTTCAGTGGTCTCCAGACACAAACCAAGAGTCAACATAATAA
>JAJIZJ010000097.1:92500-95000 GCA_022606455.1 Callitettix versicolor
AAATTATAATTGGCACCTTATTTTAAAAGTATTAATGTGGGAATTTAGTCAGTTATTATTTTTTCCGGTGCCTATGTCTTTAAAAAAGCAAAGTCTATAAAATGCAATATCAAAAATAATTATATCTTAACAAAGCGGAATAATCTTTTAGGTTAATTATAGTCTTATAGTGAATAGACTATATACTCTAAAAACATAAAACTCGCCGGTATTTGCTTTTTAATTGTGTTTATATTTCCCATTGGGAACATAATGTAGTACAGTGTACTGCATATGCTGATTTGTTGTAGCTTCTGTACGTATTATACTCCTCCTGCTACTTTCAGAGGTGCATATTATGCAACTTGGCAACACTGTTCAATGTGTTTCTACACTAGCGTATCCTAGCGCTGGAAACGCAAAGCTTCGGAAAAGTAAGCGTTCCGATATGTTACTTTTTCTATAGTTCGTGTAAGCAAAAAAAGCCGTAAAAATATATTTTTAATATTGAAGTTTATCGCGGATGAAAGCACAAACGTAGTGCTTAGAGAGATTTCAGTAAGGCCGCAGGTTCGATATTAAAGAAGTAAAATAAATGATGTGATTCTTTTTTCTTTTTGAGAGCCTGGTGTATTTATTGCCGTTATACTTTGTATAAAGTTAATTTACAACATTAATGAACCGATCGATATTAATTACTACTGTATTTTATCAAAGAAAATTTTAGAATCGTTTTTATCTTGTATCCTTAATGTTAACGTAAAATGTTTAGGTTATGTTAAATCGAAAAAATAATACGTAATCGAATGATGTATGAATATCATAGATTGATTGTTTTCACTACGGTATTTTAACCATTTTTTTTTAATAAATAACCTTAACGTTAATGAAAAATGTTAAGGTTATGTTAAATCAAAAAAAACAATACGTAATCGAATGATGTATTAATATCATTGACCGATTGTTTTCACTTCTATACTTTATCAAAGAAAATTTTTAAATCTTGTTTAACATGTAACGTTAACGTTAATGAAAAATGTTGAGGTTATGTTAAAATCGAAAAAACAATACACAATCTAATGATGTATTAATATCATGGACCGATTTTTTTCACTGCGATATTTTATCAAAGAAAATTTATTAATCATGTAATTTAACATGTAACGTTAACGTTATGAAAAAGTTGAGGTTATGTTAAATAAAAAAAACAATACATAATCAAATGATATATCAATATCATCATCATTATCGATGTTTTCACTGCATAGATAGATTGTTTTCACTACGGTAAAAAAATGTTACATTTATAAAAAAATGTAGGAATCGTGTTAAACATGTATACTTAACATTAACGACAAATGTTGAGGTTATGTTAAATCGAAAAAACAATACATAATCTAATGATGTATTAATATCATGGACCGATTGTTTTCACTGCGATATTTTATCAAAGAAAATTTATTAGTCATGTTTAACATATAACGTTAACGTTAATGAAAATGTTCAGGTTATTTTAAATCGAAAAAACAATACATAATCAAATTATGTGTGAATATCATCATCATTATCGATGTTTTTCACTGCATAGATCGATTGTTTTCACTACGGTATTTTATCCAAACAAAAAATGTATGAGTCGTGTTAAATACGTATACCTAACATTAATGAAAAATGGTGTGGTTATGTTAAATCGAAAAAAAAAAACAATACATAATCGAATGATGTATGAATATTCGATTGTTTTCACTACGGTATTTTATCAAAGCAAATTTAGGAATCGTGTTTATCATGTATTCTTAAAGTACACGAAAAATGTCTAAGTTATGTTAAACCGAAAAAAGTAGATAATCGAATGATATATGAATATCATAGATAGATTGGTTTCACTGCAGTATTTTATCAAGAAATATTACTAATTGTGTTTATCATGTATCGTTAACGTTAATGAAAAATGTTGGTTATGTTAAATCGAACAAGACAATACATAATCGAATGATGTATGAATATCATAGATCGATTGGTTTCACTGCGATATCTTATCAAGGAATATTTAGGAATTGTGTTTATCATGTATCGTTAACGTTAGTAAAATATGTTGGTTATGTTAAATCGAACAAGACAATACATAATCGAATGATGTATGAATATCATAGATCGATTGGTTTCACTGCGGCAACTTATCAAGGAATATTTAGGAATTGTGTTTATCATGTATCGTTAATGAAATATGTTGGTTATGTTAAATCGAACAAGACATATATATATATATATATATATATATATATATATATATATATATATGTGTGTGTGTGTGTGTGTGTGTGTGTGTGTGTGTGTGTGTGTGTGTGTGTGTGTGTGTGTGTGTGTTGGTTATATATAATCGAATGATTTGTGAATATCATATATCGATTGGTTTCACTGCTGTATTTTATCAAGAAATATTACTAATTGTGTTTATCATGTATCGTTAACGTTAATGAAAAATGTTGGTTATGTTAAATCGAACAAGACAATACATAAT
>JAJIZJ010000097.1:97500-101740 GCA_022606455.1 Callitettix versicolor
ATCGTTAACTTTAATGAAAAATGTTGGTTATATTAAATCGAACAATACAATAAATAAACGAATGATTTGTGAATATTATAGATCGATTAGTAACAACATAGTTTAGGCAGGCCAGTTGAGGCACTGCATGCTTTTACAGTATTAACAGTAATTAAATAATTAATATGTGTTCAGGGCAACTAAAAATGCTAAATAACCTGACCCAGTTTCTACAATATATGCACGCGAAAATTCACGATGATTTACGCAGTATTTCAATGTTATATTCTTGACATACATACTTTTGAAAGTAGAAAAAATTATTACGTCTACGAATGTTTTATGTGTGGTTTTAACATCTACTTGAAGGATTTATTCCGCTGAATCAGCGATGTGCATTTGCTGACTGTGCAATTCCTTCAGAAGCCAGAGCGAATGGTGCTCACGTACTGTGTAGCCTATATTATTAAATTTGGCAGAACGGCGTTGTCGAGTCTCTCACGTCATAGCTTCTGGAAGCGTTCAACAATGAACGTGATAAGAGGTATTATCAAATAGAGCGGCAACACTGTGCTAGCAGCCAGGCTTGGCTATGAACGTTTCAAATGCATCGCTACATAATTTACCCTTTTATCTTATTCAAGCAGGGTGGTTTTTTATATAGTGTCTTTCCGTGTGGGGTTCTATTCCGTTTTAACAAATTTCTTTTTGAAAATCATTATTTTATGTGAACTGTGAATGTAGGATGAAAAGTGCACCTATCTCTAGCTTAGATTTCGTTTAAATGGTACTTTCGAAAATTATAAATATATAAGTGCAATTATTACGTAAGTTTTGCAAGTAATTATATCGGTATTGAGTCGATTGAAAGTTGAGCGAAAAATTATTTATTTTTAGCTGAACAAATTCACTTGCAGAAAAATTAATTTATACGTTTTTCACTTAAAAATAATGGCAGCACTCAAAGGACGTAGAAGAAGCAAATTGTTTAGCTTTTTTGGAAATTCTCATTTCGTTTTTATAACCAGCCCTAAAACCTGCATATATTAGCAATTTAATTTTCATGTTACATTAGAAATACTAAAAACGAACACAGATCAGTACCAACGTAAACTACTTATGCCGATGAAACTAGATTTGCAAATTCATTTAAGACAAAATGTTCTGTATTTTTTAAAAAATTGAAATAGTAGCGATTTCGAAACTTTTTAGTTGAATTTTGCCCGTTAACGAACTTGCACAAACAACTGCCAAAATCGATTTTCTGCCAATTTTGAATCAATTCGGACTAAAATTACAAATTCAAAGACCAGTACGCATCGCAGTATATTCTTAATTAATATACAAATAACTCTACGACAGCGCTAGTAACATTTTCAGTAATATTTAAAAAATGGATACTGAAAAAACTTTATTGTAAATTGTATGTTTTTTCTTCAATGAAGCGATCAAAATTATGATAACTTATGGTATTACGGAAAATATCCAGCAACTAATCCCTCATTGAATAAATTAAAACCCGCCATCTTGAAACGGAATTAAATTGAAAATTACCTTACACATATGTCTTTCGAACTTTATAAAAGATATCTTTGTATCATCAAGGTAAAAAACACTTCAATGGTTTTTGATCATGTATAAAATATGGACGAAAATCAACTACCAAAACAGATTTTAAAATGGAAAGCTCATAGTCGCAAAAAAAGAGGAAGACCGAGACTTATTTAGAGGGAAGGAATTGATAAGAAAGTACGCGAGAGTGGATTGGATCAAGTAATATGGAATGATAGAGAAAAATGGAAGCTATTAAACGAAAGACCTTTCTATCAAAATCTAAAACAATCGGTCAATGCATTTGGCCAAAAACTGCCCATATTCTTGATGTTAATCATCTTGAAAAAAAGTTAATGGAAACAAACTATTCAGATATCGTTCGGTCTTTGTACAAAGTTTCTTCATACCAAATTTCAAAACAAACAGTTAACGCGTTTGGCCAACACTGTGTAACAAACAAACCAAATGCCAAACGGTCAAGTTGAAACATAAACTTCACTTCGTTCGGCCAATTAATAATTGTTTCATGATTTTTTTGGCCTAATATGTCGAGACTAGAACGAGGCATATAAACATTTGAGTTTTTAAAGACGTCTGGTAGTTTTATGTAAACTCTTTTTATGCAAAAGTATGTATCTAGAACCATTTATTATTTCTAGTTTAAAATGTTACCCACACTAGATAAATAAAAATTTCTGTTATTGAAGTAAAAATAAAAATCATATATCTTGTTTTTTTCTTCCTTTATTTTATTTCAATTACGATAATTTGTTCGAAAACTCGAGAAATTAACGTATCTAGTTTTTTAACAATATAAAATGAAACATTTAATAACCTATCACCTGTTAAATGAAATCAGCTGATTTTTCGAAATGATATAAAACTGATCTTTTTGTTAAATTTTAAGGCCACATGGGACCACTTTGAGTCAATATTTCGGTCTCATCTTCTTATCCGTGATAGTGCACTGTGAGCTTCATCCTATCCGATCTTGGCCTCCTGGCCTCGTCTTATACCTCCACCGTCCCTCGTCGTCCCGGCTTTTTTACGTGAAACCTGATGAGTCAATATTTCGGTCTCTTCTTCTTATCCGTGATAGTGCACTGTGAGCTTCATCCTATCCGATCTTGGCCTCCTGGCCTCGTCTTATACCTCCACCGTCCCTCGTCGTCCCGGCTTTCTTACGTGAAACCTGATGAGTCAGTATTTCGGTCTCTTCTTCTTATCCGTGATAGTGCACTGTGAGCTTCATCCTATCCGATCTCGGCCTCCTGGCCTCGTCTGACACCGCCACCGTCCCTAGTCGTCCCGGCTTTCTTACGTGAAACCTGATGAGTCAATATTTAGGTCTCTTCTTCTTATCCGTGATAGTGCACTGTGAGCTTCATCCTATCCGATCTTGGCCTCCTGGCCTCGTCTTATACCTCCACCGTCCCTCGTCGTCCCGGCTTTCTTACGTGAAACCTGATGAGTCAATATTTCGGTCTCTTCTTCTTATCCGTGATAGTGCACTGTGAGCTTCATCCTATCCGATCTTGGCCTCCTGGCCTCGTCTTATACCTCCACCGTCCCTCGTCGTCCCGGCTTTCTTACGTGAAACCTGATGAGTCAATATTTCTGTCTCTTCTTCTTATCCGTGATAGTGCACTGTAATCTTCATCCTATCCGATCTCCGCCTACTGACCTCGTCTGATACCTCCGCCGTCCCTCGTCGTCCCGGCTTTCTTACGTGAAACCTGATGAGTCAATATTTCTGTCTCTTCTTCTTATCCGTGATAGTGCACTGTGAGCTTCATCCTATCCGATCTCCGCCTACTGACCTCGTCTGATACCTCCGCCGTCCCTCGTCGTCCCGGCTTTCTTATGTGAAACCTGATGAGTCAGTATTTCGGTCTCTTCTTCTTATCCGTGATAGTGCACTGTGAGCTTCATCCTATCCGATCTCCGCCTACTGACCTCGTCTGACACCGCCACCGTTCCTGGTCGTCCCGGATTCTTCCGTGAAACCTGATGTTTTTCAGAATGCTTCTGATTCTCGTCCTGTCCGGTGCATCCTCGATCCGCAAACCAATCTCTTGCAAATCTTTCAGAGTCTGCGAGACGTAGTGTCTAATCTTTTAATACAACTACCAAAATTAATTTAACGATTAATTGTCAATTTCTTTGTTGTTTCAGTAGTGTAGTGGTTATCGCTTGTACCTTACACGTGGAAGGTCTCCGGTTCGGAAACACAGAAATTTTAATAATAATTAATTAAATGTGAGACTTGCGACGAGAAAAATATACTGTTATATATCAATATCAATATGTTTCTTGCATCACGCTCCCTTTAAGATTTCATCCTAAATGTTTTGTCATCAATACTTTTAATTATTTCTTATTCGCGGCGTTACAAAGATAATTTTTACAATTTTTTAGTAATCGGTCACAAATCTTCTTCAAATAAGAAACTTTCTTTTCTTGAAAGTTTATCGGGATAGCTAGATTCGTCATATCACAAAGATCGATTTTTCTCTATCTCTAATAATTATTATGTTATAAAACCTGTTTCACTAAAACGAAAATGTCTGCATTATTTTTTCCACAATTTCCACCGTCACTGTAACTAACAGAACAACTCCCAATCGAATACAATATATGTCCCCGCACTGCGCACTCTTGTCCAATTTATTAGAACACACCTATCAGCACGATGACGTATCGGCGG
>JAJIZJ010000164.1:0-98149 GCA_022606455.1 Callitettix versicolor
ATATATTTACTCAGAGAAAGGGTTTCTGACAACTTTATACCACCATCACAAAGTGATAGCTCAAGTGAAGAATTATCTCATTTTGCAAGACAAGGGAAATTTAGGTTTTCAATTCCCTAAAACTGACTGTTATGATTTATGCAAAAAGTGAATCACAGCAAGAAAAAAGTGAAACCTTAACAGAAGAACTGAAAATTGAATATGAACTCTGTCAAGTGCATAAAAGGAGTATGAGAGAAGTTAAGCAAGAGAAAAAATAAGTTGAAGTTCCTGTACTATTATTGCATCTGCAATGTAACAACTCCCCATAATTTAGTAAAATAGAACTTATTTACAAGTTCTCTTTTATTTTAAAAACTTAATCTTTTTAACCTAATGGCTTATTACACCAGAACAAGAAAGTTAACTGTGCTACATGGACAGATCAAATGTAAAAACGTAAAAAAGAAGTACAAATGTTTGTATTGGAGAAAAATGTTTGTATCACATTTTCTTCTATTTGTTGCAACAAAAGTATTCTAAAATATAATTCATGAAACATGTATTTCATGTAAAAAACAAACATGTCATATTCAGGATAATATTTTGTTTATATTCATTGAAAAATAATCAAGCATTTGTGCTATGACCATACTTTATTAAAATATTGTTTATGTTTACGAATTATTACATTACTGTAATCCGTTTAGTGGGTAAAGCCACAAACATGATGGTAATCACAATAGAATGTGATTTTATAATGACCATGACCTAAACATGACAATAGATTGTCAACACTAGGGTATCCAAAAAAAAAATCTAAAAATTTGCATTAATTTAACTATATTTACACCAAATCATTCATCATGTTAGCTTGCAAATTAAAATGTTCTAGCGAAACTTCAAATGCTAGGTCTCAGGCCTCTGAATTCTCCTTACTCCTTCACACTTGGAACCCGTAAAAGCCATAATAGGTAACAGACGTATGAGTCAATCGATACTACTTAAACATAAATTGAACCACTTAGTGGAAAAGGGGAATAACTAACTATAACCCTATCTTTCACAAATTAAAAAAAAACTCTAACGTTTTTCTGGGGGTCTATGAAGAAACCTTAAACATAAAAAATGTTTTTTTTAATATATATATAGAGAGAGAAACCTTACATGAGTTCTTATGAATTTTTATCTAAACTCTATAATTGATTTTATTTTTTAATAAGGTTTTTTTTCTGCTCATTATGTTAAAATATAAATTTGTATCTTAAAAAATTCTCATATTTCATTTACTGCATTTTACATTGACATTATGTAAGGTTAAAACGATTAGTAATCATCTAAAAAGTATATGAAATACAGATTAATTTTAATAAAATGTAATCAAGTTTAACAGATGGATATAGTTTAGTAACAATAGTTCCTTTTATTGATCCTCTTGTACAACAAAATGTGAAAATAAAATTTCCTCTGCAGTTCAGGAATGTACTTTAATATTTACTTTATATCATTTATCTTTTTTTCATTGAATCCCAGAGAACCATCATAAACTTTGTCGGATGAAATATGCTATTCTAATGGATTCACATTCAAAAGTCTACAAAGATCTCCTTTCATACCTCCAATAAACTCTGATGCACTTCTGTAAACTTTTAATTCAAAGCTGTACTTAAGCTGCTTACGTTTACTTTTTGAAAATATCTTGTATAAAAAGTTTCTTGTTAATTTTTACACAATGACTTGTGTTTTAATTAAGCCTTCAGTACAAAAACATTGATAAAACAACAATCTACACGTTGAACAATAAATGATACAACTTATAAATTAAACTCACAAAATGAGGAACACTGCACATAAACAGATCATGACTACAACAAATTGTCTATCAACAGCTGTAAACTTATAACCACCAAACAGGCCACTAATGCAGTGTATCACTAAGATCAGTAATATTATTGTACCACAACAAACCAACAATGAACACTGATTCATTCATCGTTTCTCTGGTTAAATTTTCGTTTTACATAATTGCCACATTTATTTTAATAATAAAAAATGATGGAAATTGTTTACTCTTGTCCGTTTATTATATTCCATTTAGCGTCAAATAAAATAAATATATTTATTGAAACTGCTAACAAATAAAGCTTCTTATTTGGTAAAAATCAGATTGAAACCACACAATAGAAATTTACGTTTAAGTCTAGACTTTGGTTATCGGTACCATTTCGACCTCAAAGATGAAGCAAGTGAGGACCTTCCTGTCCTCATATATTTTGATGGTAACCTTGTAAAATCCGTATGGAAAAATGGGAGTTGCAAGTTTCAAATAAAACATCCAGTTCTTAATTTCGTATGTACCCTTGAAACAATAAATAATAAATAAACAATGAAGTAAATAATTAGTTTTGTAGAATTCCAAAGACAGTTGTTTAACAGTACAAATAACTTTTAATCATTTCCTAATTATAATTTAAATATAAAATAGTCAATGTGATTCCAGTAATACTTAACAAACTTTGATAATGTTAATAAAAGGTACACAAATAAACACAAAATTACAACTTTCAATTACTTAAGAAAGAAAAATGTCAAACATGCTTTTATAACATGTGTTGAGTTCGTTAGTGGTATTTTGAAAATGAATTACATTCCTAAATATAAAAAAAGGAAATTTCTATTATTAAACCTAAAATAAAAATAATTTTCTTGTTTTTTTCCTTTTTATTTTAATTACTATAATTTATTCGAAAACACGAAAAATGATCATAGGTAATTATTATCAACATAACCGAAAACGTATTAGAAACCTATCAGCTGTACAATGAAATTAGTTGATCATTACGAATGAATTACAAACAACTGATCTTTTACAATAGCTAACAATATAAATCTGTGTAAGTGCCCAAAATCCAACATCACAACCAGCCCTAGAACATGATACGTGTTAAAGTGACGTTTCCATCTTATACTTTCATTTACCAACACTGCGCTTGGTTAAGTGGTGTAATAATTCTTATAAGTTTGTTACTGAGTGTTTGAAGCTCTACAAAAATATGTAATATGACAATTCTGAAAAATATTTTTTTAAATTTAAAGTAGGTTTATAAATTTTTGGTAATTTTTTAGGTCTGACATGCTAGAATTAGAGAAGGATGAAAAATTTGAAGTTTTAAAAATGCTTTAAATAAACTCGTTTTGTGCAAAAACTGGCACTAGATAAATAAAAGTAAAAACTACCTCTAAATATAAAATTCCTTAACTACCTCTAAATATGTTTTTATCTTCCACGTTTGTATCTTTTCAAGGTTCTTGCCGATGCAAATATTATTTTTGCCAAATTTTAACGTGTTCAGTTCTGTCCTGTTTAAGTCCCAGAGGTGAGTTACTGGTAAACGCACAATCGCGCTAATCCATATAAAAATGTTATTCGTATGCTATCGATGAAAACCAGAACGTCGTTATAGTTTCTAGAAATTAATTAGTCTTCTTACTTTTAATTCTGGTCAAGTAAGAAAAATATATTAAATCAACTCACAAAACCAGTAATTAAAAGAAAACGTGTTTATATCTAAGAGAATTTGTATTTTTTGTATGTAATCCAAAACTGTAAATTACTTTTTATTTCATATTCTTTAAACCGAGTTGAACTATGAATTTTCATATAAGAGCAAAGTTTGAGGAAAATATGAAAACTATACGGAAGTTCCTGTTATTTTGTATAACTTTATGGCGAAACTCTGAACTGGTTGTTTTTATGACATAGCGATAAAATAGATTTTGTTTGAAGAGGCTAATTTATGGGACAAACTATCAAAATCGTCGACGGTCGTAAGATTACAGAGTGGTATGCCGTTTTTGATTTTAATATGTGAGTCCAGTTTTCTTTAAAAACAACTTAGTTTTAAAAAAAAACTTGTACTGCAACGATCACCTTTCGTCGATACTGTCCGCTTCTTCACTCTCTCATTCTATCCGACTGAATTGCTTTTTTTTTTAATGTTAAGTATTTATGGCCAGGTAAAGTCATCAAGTATTTATTCTCTTATTTTTTCTTAAGGGCTCTGTAGTATATAGGTATTTGTATGGCCCTACGGTTGGCACCACTTGTGGCTAGTTGTCGCGCCCCGCCGCACGGTGTGCCAGTGCTACGGTGACCGCCACACCGATAACATGTAGCTCTCCCAGTTAGTATACTAAAGTTACTAGTTCATAGTAAACCTTGAAGAGTTTTCATTTATTTTAAGATTATATTCACGATATTACATATTGGCGACGATGTAAATTTTTTTTTGTGTGAAATACCAAGCTCGCATGGCGGTTCACTCAAGATGTTCGAGTAATGAGCGACACCTCATCAGACGAGGATGAGTATCAGGAATTGCGACAAGAGACGGATGCAAAACTAGCAGCATTGAGTGGTTTGCTTTTACTTGGTGAAGACCTGCCAGAACAAGTCTCAACTAGTGCTGTACAAGTCGATAGCAAAGAGTGCGAATCGATAAATAATAGCAAAATGGCGACTTGTCAAAGCGAAGAAGCAACAGCGGTGATGCAGAAGGTCAATATTTGTGCAGCAGTTGGAAACCTGAAAGAATTTAAGATCGGAGACAATTGGGAAATGTTCGCTGAGAGGCTGGAGCAATATTGTATAGCGAATTTCATCGCCGACGATAGGAAGACATCGATCCTCATTACAAGCATGGACGAGGAGGTCTATAAGGTGCTAAGAGATTTGTGTGATCCTGTCCTTCCTAAAGATAAAACATACAAAGAATTGTGCGAAGTACTCAAGAAGCAATTTCCCCCCAGAATCTCGGTATTCAATGAGAGACGAGATTTCTACGAATTGAAGCAATCCACTGGTGAAACGGTTAGTGCTTGGTATGCGCGTGTTAAAAAGAGTGCTGTGAATTGCGAATTTGGTGCAAATCTAAATTCTCAAATAAAAGATAAATTGGTGACCGGTCTACGGCCAGGAAAAATCTTAGATCGCGTCATCGAGGAAGACCCTGCAACAGCTCTAGAGACTATCCTCGAGACGGCTTTAAAAAAAGAAACAACGATCGCCAACGCTTTTTCGGAGGAAACAGAAGTAAACAGAATTTCGACCGCTAAAAGCCAAAACAAAAATACTCGCGCAGGTCATAAGAAGAAACAGGAGTCTTCCAAGAATAGGTCTGCAACGGGTCAAAGTTGCCGGCGCTGCGGTAATGATAATCACACGTCGGCTGACTGTAAATATAAAAAGTATGAGTGCGATACGTGCCATAAAATAGGGCACCTCAACAAAGTCTGTTTTCAAAAGAACAAGAATGCTGAGACGACAAACAATTCTCAGAAAAATAGAAGCAGAGGCAGAGACACCAATTTCTTGGAAGGAGAGGAAGAGGGGTCCGAGGCGCTATATGCAATGTCCGACGGCGGCGCTACCTCACCACCACCCGTGTGGGCTCGAGTGAAAATTGCCGGGAAAGAAGTAACGATGGAAATCGACAGTGGTGCTACTGTGTCGGTTATCCCAAAAGCTCTATATGGAAGAGAGCTGAGTCATTGTAAATTAGAAACATCAAACAGAGTGCTCAGTTTCTACGACGGAAGCTCGATTTTGCCAATAGGGAAGATCACTGTCGAGCACCAATACCGAAAAAGGAAGTGTTTAGGTACTATTGTCATTGTTAAGAGACAGGACAATAAAGCGCTGATGGGGCGCGATATAATGTACATGCTAGGTTTTCGGGTAACTGAAGTGAATCATAAAGCGGTTGATAAGAGCCTTGTTGATAATATTTTTACTGAATACGCAGATCTGTTCGACGGTAAACTTGGCAAACTCAAAGGGCGTAAAGTGCATTTAAAATTGAAAGAAAGTGTCAAGCCAGTGTTTTTGAGTCATCGCCCTATGCCATTCGCTTTTAAAAGTGATATCGATAAAAAGATCGATCGTCTCGAACGCGATGGTGCAATTTCAAAGATCGATAATGCAGAGTGGGGTACGCCACTCGTACCGGTGCTGAAATCAAATGGTGAAGTGCGTGTGTGCGCAGATTATAAAATGACCGTAAATAAATATCTTGAAGATTTCAAACACCCGATTCCGCGTATCAGCTCTTCGCAGCTCTCCAAGGGGGAGATACGTTTACAAAGCTGGATTTGCTATGGGCGTATAATCAGCTGGAAGTGTCGGAAGAAACGCGATATTTGTTGGCATGGAGCACACACCGCGGCATGTATGCAATGAACCGTTTACCGTTTGGCACCAAGCCGGCAGTTGAAACTTTTCAACATGAAATTGAAAAAGTGTTGCAAGGTTTAGATGGTGTGAAAAACTTTGTTGACGATATAGTCGTGACGGGAAACGAGACTGCAGAACATGTAAAAAATTAAAAAAAAGTGTTACAACAGTTACGGGAAAAAGGTCTAAAGTTGAATAGAAAAAAATGTGCTTTTTTCCAAGAGAAAATTGAGTATTTAGGGCACGTTATCGACCGCACAGGCCTCCACAAAAATCCTCAGAAAGTCGAGGCCATTGCCAAGTTACCCGAACCCAAAGACGTGACACAAGTGAAAGCCTTTATTGGCATGATTAATTATTATGCGCGTTTTATACCAAATTTGGCAAATAAATTAGCGCCGATGTATGAGCTGCTAAAAAGGTGCGGAATTTAAGTGGACAAAAAATGCCAAGAAAGTTTTAAAAACGTGAAGAGCGAGTTAATGTCCGAAAGAAGTTTGGCTCACTTCGATGCGCAGCTGCCAGTCAAGCTTGCCTGTGACGCTTCCAAGGAGGGGATCGGAGCAGTGCTGCTACATGTGTATCCTGACGGCTCCGAGCGTCCGATATCGTTTGCGTCCCGAACGCTAACGAAAGCAGAGAAAAACTACGTTACGATCCACTTGGAAGCGCTCGCTATATATTGGGGTGCCAAAAAAATTCCAGCAGTACCTATTGGGCAGAAAATTTACGATCGAGTCTGATCATCGACCTTTACTGGCTCTCTTTGGGGAGGAGAAGGGGATTCCCCTAATGGCTGCGGGCAGGTTGCAAAGATGGGCCTGGTAACTCAGCGGCCTACAGTACAATTTGAAGTACGCCAAAGGTCAAAACAACGGAGGAGCGGATGGACTGTCAAGGTTACCGATGGAGCATAATGAGAAAGAAACTGACGAGTCACGCGATTACTTCGTGTTCCATATAGAAGAGAGAACACCAGTAAGTGCCGAAAAGCTCAGGCAAAGCATCAAGAGCGATGCAATCTTGAACAAGGTCATGCTTTACACGATGACAGAGTGGCCTGGCAAAGTAGAAGACAGCTTGAAGCTCTACCACCTCCGCAATGAAGAACTAAGTATTGAAAGCGGCCTAATATTGTGGGGTTACCGAGTCATCATACCCGAAAAATGCCAACTGGAGCTGTTGGAAGAAATCCATGCAATTCATATGGGCTCCAGCAAGAAGAAATCGCTTGCACGGCAATTTTTCTGGTGGCCGGGCATGGATAGCCAAATAGAAAATTTCGCAAAGAGTTGCGACATCTGCAGACGGGTTGCAGATAACCCCGAATAGGCCAAGCTGATCAAATACGAAAATTGTAGTAAGCCATTCGAAAGAGTCCATATATAGACTTCTTGGGGCCATTCGAGGGAAAACCTACCTAATTTTAACAGATGCCTACTCTAAATGGCCCGAAGTCTATACAATGGGAAGATGTGACGCGGCATCGACAATTGAAAAATGTCGAGACTTCTGCTCGCGTTTTGGCTTGGCAAAGACCGTAGTTTCGGACAACGGAGCGCAGTTTACACCCGAATAATTTACATTTTTTTTGAAGAAAAATGGTATACGACATGCGAGAACGGCACCAGTGCATTCGTCGACGAACGGCGCTGCAGAAAACGCAGTCAGATCCTTCAAGAGCGGCATGAAGAAAATGCTTCTAGATCCCGTGAACCAGGGTATAAGTAAAGAAACTCTAATTTCAAGATATTTAATGATGTATAGAACAACTCCACACTGTACGACAGTAGTAAGGAAAAGTATGTTTTCGGCCTGGTCAAGGGTCAAAGTAAATGGTCAAGGGTCAAGGTCAGAGGTCAAAGGTCAGGGGTCAAGGGCAAAGATCAAGGGTCAAGTTCAAGGACAAAGGTCAAGGGTCAAGGTCAAGGGTTAAGGTCAGAGTCAGGGTCAAGGGCAGGGGAGACATGATCATCTGGCATACACCCAAGTATTATGTAAGTCCTAACGGTCGTCCAAGGATTACATCACCACTCGACAAGCATTCATGTATGACATAACCAAACGTGTTGCATGAACTCCTGCAGGAAAACCGTTGTTGTAATTTATCTCCAACACATGATGTTGCTATTTAAGAATGTATTTCTAAAATAAAAAATTTTATAATATTTATTTATACATGCGTATACATGCATTCAAATTGTTCGTATAAAAACCGGTACCGATCCGATTTCGGTTACATAGGAGGATTAGACAAGTGTCTGTGTATATATATGTTGGTGTACATTAATATTTTTTATTATGGAGTTTATATTAGATTTTCAAGATTTGAAAGATTCTACCAACGAATATATAGTTAAAGAATTGTCTCTTCTATCAATCGATGAGCAGGTTTATGAGTTACAATTATTTCAACCACCAATAAGATTCAATCAACTACCATCGAATTTGAAAAAACAAGTAATTTGGTTGGAGAAACACTATCATGGACTAGCTTGGAACTCAGGTATTAGACCTTACACAGAATTGAAGGATATTTTTAATGGTATAAGCTTAAGTGGTACAGTGTACGTTAAAGGACTCGAAAAACAAAAATTTATTTCAAATTTATTGTCTAAATTTGATGTTACAGTTTTAAATTTTGATGATTTTTACTGTCCAAATTTAAACGTGTTGAGATAACAATTTTGGAATGAAGCAATATCAAAACCGTGTATTTATAATCATAGTTCTTTTAAAAACTGTGCATATGTAAATGCAAATGTTTTATTACAATGGTGGAAATTAGAAAAGTTAGTTAAAGATAGAATTGAAACTGTTAATTTAGCAATAAAAGAAGCATATATTAAAGGTTACAAAGGTATGCAAGAAGAACTAATCAATTTCCTACCTAAAGAGTTTTTATTATACCATTACGAAGATGTAGAAAATATTTACGATAAATTACCAATACATTTAAAAAATGATTCCGACATTAAAAATAGTTTTCTCTGCGAAGATCATAAGTCTCTTAATATGTATAATAAGGCTGTTCAATTGCGTAAGAGCGGTTGTTTTTATTGCAATACAAAGTTTAAAGAGTTCAGTAGCCAAGATGATGATGGGTGGACAAGATGATGAACGCTGTTCTATGTTTAATTGTACAAGAAAGGATTTGGTGAAGTCAGGATTTTTTCGTACACAAGACTATAAGAGTGTGGTGTGCTGTGGTTGCGGTTGGTCATCGGAAAATAAATCGCATTCAATAAAATTAATAAACAATTTACATAAACTAATAAATCCAGATTGTGCACTTAGCAGGCTTACCCCAGGCGATGTAATTAATTACGCAGACAATAAAGTGAACGTCAGAGGAGTGGAAGAAATATTGTGTGATTCTTTCATAAATTGGCCGAAATCATCACCCAAAACAGAGGAATTGGCATCAACTGGGTTCTACTACACCGGCGAGCAAGATAACGTTGTTTGTATTGAATGTGGCATTACGATTGGCGACTGGCAAAAAGAAGATCGTCCCGAAATAGAACATAAACGTTATGCACCATATTGTAAATTAGCTAAATTGTTACAATAAAAAAATACTTTACTCTGTAAATTGTTTCATTCATTTCTAGTGTTCACCTTGAAAATGAATGTTAGAAGCGGAATAGCTAAAGAATTACACAAACAGGTTCGTAAGAATTTTCCTAGCAGGTATGTAGAAATAAAAGGCCTATTTGACCTATATCAGGCTGATATTGTTGAGATGATACCATTTGCTAAAATCAATAAAGGATATAAATATATATTAGTTTTAATTAACTGTTTTAGTAAATACGCTATAGCAGTTCCTGTAAAATCAAAATCGGCAATTGATATAGAAAAAGTTTTGAAACCGATTTTAGATAAATATCCTATGAAAAATTTGCAAACAGATAACGGTAAAGAATTCATTAATTCGAGAATAAAATCTTTGCTAAGTAAATATAATATTAATCATTATTCCAGTTTTTCTGAAAAAAAAGCATCTATTGTTGAAAGGCTGAATAGAACTTTAAAAGGAAAAATGTGGCAAAAATTTAGCGAACAAGGTAGTTATAAATGGTTAACTCTACTTCCTTTTATAATTAATCAATACAACAATACGGTGCATAGAACGATAAATATGAAACCTATTGATGTGAATAAGACTAATGAGAAAACAGTGTTGACAAGAATAATAAATCGTAGAAAACTAGCACAACAAAAAAATATTAGGTTTAAGACGGGTGACAAAGTTAAAATCAGTAGATATAAGAAACCCTTCACGAAAGGTTATTTACCAAATTGGAGTAACGAGGTGTATACTGTGTGGCAAATTAAACAATCGAATCCCGTTATTTATATTTTAAAAGATGAAGGAGGTAATATCATACAAGGACATTTCTATCAAGAGGAATTAAGTAAGACTAAGTACGGAAATACATATTTAATTGAAAAAGTTTTACGTAGAAAAGGAAATAAATTGCTTGTCCGTTGGCTTGGCTTCGATAAATCAAGAGACACTTGGATCGATAAAAAAGATTTGATATGAAATTGGTAAAACAAAAATTAAAATTACCAATGTTAAACTTTGATAATATAATTTTTTCATCAAACATGGAAAATAAATCAAAAACTCACGGAGATTTATTACCAAATAATATCAGGTGTATAATTTGCGGTCCCAGTAGTTCTGGAAAAACAAATTTAATCATTAATTTATTGGTTTCACCAAAAGGGTTATATTTTAAAAATGTTTATTTGTTTTCTAAATCTCTAAATCAACCGAAATATAAATTTTTAGATTGTGTTCTAAGCGGTGTGCCTGAAATCGGATATTTTCCATTTTCAGAAAATAATGAGTTTCCAAGTTTGGAAGAAATTAAATTAAATTCTGTAGTTATTTTTGATGACGTATCATGCGAAAAACAAAATAATATTCGAAATTATTTTACAATGGGAAGACATTATAAAATAGATATTTTTTATTTATGTCAAACATATAGTTATATTCCGAAGCAATTAATTCGTGACAATACAAATTTCATTATAATATTTAAACAGGACGACAGAAACTTGCATCATATTTATACAGATCACGTAAATTGTGATATGACATTTGAAGTATTTAAACACCTATGTTCCGAAGGATGGAACAGAAACACTCACGCTTTTGTTGTGATCGACAAAGAAAGACCTAAACAAAAAGGAAGATATAGATTTGGATTTGATATTTTTGTGCAAACATAAAAAAAAATGATATTTATTCTGGAAGGTAATAAAGGAGCAGGCAAGAGCACTTTCGCTTTATTATTACGGTGAAAATATCTTGGATATGTTCTACAATGAACCGAAACGGTGGACGTTTACTTTTCAAACAATAGCGTTATTGGATAGTGTTTTTAATGAACTTGAAGCAACAAAATATCTGAAAGAAGGTTATACAGTAATTTTGGAAAGGTCAACATTTTCAGTAAATAAATTGTTTTTTCTTTTACTTCAAGAATAATTAATTAATGTATATTTGTTTGTATGTTACATTTTAAGTGACATTTTAAAGAATAGTAATTCTAGTTATTTAGAGAGAAAAATAGACTTATTATGTTAATAATTAAATAATATGTAATAATTAATTGTGGTTTAAGGTTAATAAAAAATAATACACTAATTAAAAAAAATATCAATATTTATTGAGTTACATTATTTTCCTTACAATTCCTGACAATGGTGTATACTGTACAGACATCGTGCAAAATTAAACAATAACACGATGTGTTAGCTGGAAAATTTTCAGAGGCTTCGATTTCAATTTTCACATCGAGAGATCCTGTTTTCAAAGTGTCCACCTGTTTTGAACAATCAATTACAAACATGGGTGTTTTAGCTGTAAAACACTTGTCACGATCGACAAGTGGTTGGTCATCACTTCCTTGGTAATAGAATGATTGGAATCTACTGTATGCGTCGTATAAAAGTGCCTTATTGCCATTAAAGTCGTCGTATGGGTAGTATTGTGAATTCAAATAGAATTTAATTTTTTTAACATGACACATATCAAAATGTGATGCAATAGCGGTCTCGTTATCTAATTTATCAGTTTGAAAAGCAATAATTGCCGCTCTTGGTTTATTCGATGCTGAAGATGTTTTCACAGTCCACGATACAGTCATAGCTTGCGGAATCGAGGGATTTACATAAAGATCCCACGTTCTGTAGATAAGTGAAATTGGGCTGTCGCTATTTGTTTTTCTAATAATTTTAATCGCACTTGATCATCTACTTTTACGTAGGGCATTTTCCACAAAATTTTATTTATAGTAATTTTGAAATATTCTTTTGTCGATTGTGTTTGAAAAATTGCATTTTTATCAGAAGACGATCTCAGCAATACCAATTATTTTTTCACATTTAAAAATATACTTTTATAGTCTTCGCCAAAACCTAATAAAAGACGTAAAGGTATACAATACGTAAAAGACCCATCTTGTGTATAGGGCTGACAATCTGAGGCCCACGCGAAATTTCCTAAAATATTTTCTTCGCCGCGGCGTAGAGTTAAAAGATTTTTCATTAAAGTAGTGATGCTGACATTTTTATTTCTGTCTATTTCCGTACCGCTCAATTCGTATTGTATCTCTTGAAACAAAAATGCAATAGCGTTGTTTACAAATTTTGTAACACTATCCGGCGATCCATCGGCTTTTGTAATTTTCCCCTCAATTAATAGATAGCTCTTGCTCGGCAGCGTGTAAATATCTTGTTGATGAACAGGAATTCGAATTTCGTCACTGTTTCCAAAAGAATTTGACGAATAAGGACTGTGAGAATGATATTCATAGTCAGTGATTGCGTCATCAGTATAAACTTTAGAATCGATATTCAGTATGTAACTCATTATTTTCTTAATTTATATCCGCGAATTGATTGCAGAAATTTACGATTTTCCAATGTTAACGAACCGAGTTTTACTCGTTGAATGACGTTCTTGTTTCTGTTTTTTTCCAATTCGTTGCTGCTGTAATATGTGTCAATTTTTGGCGCATTCGGCGCTGTGAATACAAAACCCATAACTAATCGGCGGCGCTTTTCAAATGCAAACGAATAATTATATTTTCTTGTCTGAAATTTACCAGTTGGCTTGATTGATCTTCCAATTTAATGTGTATTCTGTTGAGCGTTCCTTTTGAATTGATTGGCAAGTAAATTACGTGCGAAGGTTTTTCAACAATTTTGAAACCCGGTTCGACTACAGGATAAAACTCGTGGAGTACATGACCGTCCTTGTAAGAATTTCTAACAATGTCGCACACGAGGCGTATGACGTCCACTTTTATTATAGCCACCTACTTTGGCGACATGTGCCATTGACCGGCTTCCAATACTTTGTTCGCATCTCCTTCGAAACCCAGCAGCTTGCCTATACTGTCCTTCTTGAAAACAATATCTTCGCTAGAGAAAATTTCCGTTTTCAAAGTATTGCTATTCGCTTTTATAGTAATTTCCGCGTTATTATTTTTTTTTTTTAATTCTTGTTTTAAATAGTCCTGTATATCTTCGATTTTGTAGGTGCCTTCGGGTAAAACAATTGGCGATTCAGAATTTTTTCCAAAATAAAATTTATCATTAATATTTTGTTCAATATTTGATATTGAATTATAAGTCATTAAATCCACTAAACCAATTTCCCATTTTGAAGAAGAAGTTAAATCTATTGGCGGAAAGAAATCGCATGTTAAAGACGAACTTTTACCCGATATACATATCATTATTACGACTATAAAGCGAGAAAGTCTAAACACAAATGTCCGCAAATTACAGAGTAAATATTTTTAAGGCGGGCTATATAATTGAAACTGATGTTTACACCCGATGATGATGATGAATTAAAATACTTTACTAACTCTGTTGGGGGTCTGAAATTTCCAAAACTATCAAAATATTTCACATTATTGCCTCTTTTCTTATATCAAACCCAGTGTGTTCCGAGTCCTTTGCTGTTGTCCAAATTCACTAACGCCGATTCGTTATTCCTCACCTTTTTGGGTAAAGCATCACGCATAAAAACCCCTCTAAAATATGGAATTTTTAATTTATCTGCATACATTAGGATATCAACATTGGATAGAGGTCTGTTCGGAATCGAGTTTAATATTTTTTTTTCGTATAACAGCCTCTTCCTTTATAAGGGCGTATATATAATACTTTGCCTTCTATTTTTCTGAGGTCCTTTTTCATTTCCATTAACATTTTAGTAATCTTTTTAATGTTCTTTTTCGGCTGTCGTCGTTGTCGTTTACACTTTACTTTACATCGTTGTTTTTTAGCGCCACCACCAAATACTTGTTTAGCTTTCATAATATTTGTTACAGCCCACGCAGCCGCTTTTTCGCCTAAATCACTGTCTAATGCTTTGACTCGTTCCCAAGCCGAATCGGCAAGCCTCTGGTCTGCAATTGCACGTCTCTCGGTGTCATTGTACTGACTGTAGGCTATGTCGTGTTGTTTGCAAGCGTTATCCAATTTATTGATTCCCTGATCGCCTCGTGCTAATCTTTTTGATAAGTTAGTCCCAGGGCCACAAAATTGGTATCCAGGTATGTGTAACTCAAACGGTAAAACGTCAATAGCCTTATTAATAACATCCCCAATTAGCCCTCTTCCATGATATTTACGTCGAACCGTCATTATGATTTTTTTTCAATTATTCCGTCGGGTAAGGCTACGCTATACTCTCTCATCCAATCTGCATAAGGTTTTGGAGTTCTGCCAAGTTCGTGTGTTCCGCGTAAATATGTTACATAAAGCAAATTCATCAACAGTCTCAGTGTTATGACATCATCAAAACTTTCCGTGTTTACATTCGTTAACCTTCTATTCTTGAAATCTAAAACCAAACTGCCGTCTGTTTTCATATACACATTTCCCTTTAAATATTTCACATTAACAGCATCACCGTCTTCTTCGGGATTAGCAATATCTTCTAGTTTCTTATTTCTAAATGATAGATGGAAATTCTTATTTTCACGTATTATTTTCGGAAAATGATATTCTTTTGAAAATTGTTTTGTCACAACGTCGTTATTTTCGGAAGGGGGTGCTATATTTTTGGTCACCATTTGCTTTCCATTAAAAATACCATTTTCAGACGTTAAACATTCCGCCCTCATTTGTTTTAAATTAACAGCATCCGCAACGTCTAACGAGTCTTGAACATTGCATAACCTTTTATTTTCGATATCATAGTTTCCCATTTTTGTAAGCTGAAATCCTCTGCCAGGTGGTCCTCGAATACCGCGACTTCGTTTTAAAAATCTGGAATGTCGGCCAAATTTATCTACACTCATTATTCTTCCTTAATAAGAACACCGGCTTCAACTAATTCCTCTAAAATAGAATTTATTTCGTTCGTGTGATCTGTATTACCCGCCTGCTGTGAAGCGTATAATAGTTGTAATCTGTCGCAGAGTTCGTTTATGTCGTTCCAGTATACATATTGCGGTTTTGAATCTGAATATATCATATGCGAGCCCAAACCGCTTCCAACGGATGAAATCAGTTTTGAAATTATATTTTTAAATTTTCTACTTTTACTCGCTCTCTACCGAGTAAAATATTTTTGTACGCAACTAAATCTTTTTCTGAATAAATAAAAGAATCGGGATAGCTCATAATAATCAGCTCATACAAACTTTCCGTTCCTATATAACGCGTACCGTTAATAACTAAATCGTTTTCTATTAATTCGATAACTTCATCGCCTAATTTAAAATCATTTCCTTCTATGCGTATTGCGAATGTTTTATCGATTTTTCTACCTCCTTTTATAAATCTTGTAAAGTAATATCTAGATATGTGACCGGAAAGACTTTTTTTAAGTTTTATTGTAATTCTATGGCGGCCTTCAGGCGTTTTCATTAAATCTTCTCCGGTTTCGGTAGATTCATAAACGTCTTCATTTACCTGTTGTAAGGGTAGAACAGAAGGAGGTATATCCCTTGTTTCTGAGGAGGGTGGTAACGAGGGTTGTTCTGCAGTATCTGTTTCCATTTCGTTATCGGAAACGCCTTCATCGTCCATTGACTTTTCGTAATTTAACATAGGACGTCTTCTACTCTCTGTTCTAGCTGTATCCTCATAATCGTAATCTTCGTAATCGTCTGCATAAAGATCCGGATTTGTGTTTTCTAATTTTTTTCTTTTAGCGCCTTGAGGGGGATTAGGGGTTACCCGTTTTCTCGCTTTATTTTCTGGATCAAGATATTCTTCCAAACTTGTCGTAGCCAAAGTTTTTCTTTTATCGCCTTGATCGTAATTGGACGCTTTTCGTTTTACAACAAAACCCGAAAAACGTTCATCATTTTCTTCTTCTTCTTCATCGCTAGACTCAAATCTATTAAGTTTTACTGGTGTGCTTACTCTTACGCCTGGTTTATAAATTTTGGGTATATTCGGAATTATATTTTTTACATCACCACCTGTTAACTTTTTTAAAGGTTTAACTATAGGTGAAAAATTTTTTTTCAAAAACTCTTCAGATTCAACAATATTACGCGTTAAAGCCAGATGTTTTGCTTTAATACTTTTTCGTAACTTATTAATTTTTAAAATTATTTCATCTGGCGTTTCCGCTGAAATATTATCACTTTCACTCTCCATAATGACAAGTTTTTATTTTGAAATCTAATTTGATACTGAACACTTTTTCTATACACTCTGAAACTAGGATACTGAAAATAAAACAAGAACAAAACCTTTTCAGCAACCTGTCTTAAATACTGAAATTCTCGAGTAATATAATTTACACACACACAGACACACACACACACACACACACATTGCTATTTCAACCAGTATTATATAAAAAAGTGTGTACGGAATTATTGTAAAATAAAACAAAGAGGTAAATAATATATATAATTTTATTTTTTTAATACTAATTTTTGTAATATTGGATATTCATCCCTCGTCTCCGTCGCCTCCGCTGCTTCCGCTGTCTTAACCGCCAATGCTTCCTCTTCCAAATCTGTCGGATCTGTTGTTGTCTCAATCATCATCGCCTCCGCTGCTTCCGCTGTCTTAACCGCCAATGCGTCCTCTTCCAAATCGGTCGAATCTGTTGTTGTCTCAATCATCATCGCCTCCGCCGCCTCCGCTGCCTTAACCGCCAATGCTTCCTCTTCCAACTCTGCCGGATCTGTGGTTGTCACAATCATCATCATTTTTGAAAGTTAACTGATGCTGTCTGGATGGAAGTTGACTGACGCATGTAGTACGCGAAAACCGGCAATATATAGCGAGAGAAAACTACGTCATGTTGGAACCGCTCCAATAACCTGATTATATATTCCCTATCTGTATTAATTATTCTTGTCGGATATTAAGTGTGAGTCAAGAAGCTGTTTTATTTGATATAAAATATTTTCACTATTTAAACATTTTATCCCGAAAATTGATAAATCGTTTTGTTTCACTCTTTCTACCGAATTAGTAAATTCATTGAACTCGAAAACTGAATCATTTTTAAAAACATACAATAAACCGTTAATATATCGAAAAACTGAGTCTGGTGCCGCCGGTAGACCGTTAAATATTTTATAAGTAGCTCCATATCTCCTAACCGAAAAATAATCTTCATTTATTTCCATAAAATAGTTATCATCGAAAAGGAAATATGATTTTCCTACGTAAGTATTTACTAATCCTTGGAATCGTATTTTGTCTCTCCCATATTTCGATTGTATTGTCACAGGATATCCGTTTATAAGTTGTTATGAAGGAAAATCTAACATATATATTTGTAGGTTTATAAATAATACAAGTTAGTCGTTAGGTCTCTGATAGAGAAAATCTATTTTTTCAAAATTTTTAGGTAAAAACTGCAACCAATCTGTTATGTTGCGCGCATCACTAATTGTTTTATCGCTTAACTGAACTATCCAAAACCATTTTTCAAAAAAAATATACAACATTACACAATACATTCTTAGAAAGCCACATGGTGGGTTGGAGATACATTCTTAAAAAGCGGCATCATGTGTTGGAGATAAATTACAACGTTTTCCTGCAGGAGTTCATGCAACACGTTTGGTTATGTCATACATGAATGCTTGTCGAGTGGTGATGTAATCCTTGGACGACCGTTAAGACTTACATAATACTTGGGTGTATGCCGATGATCTTGTCTCCCCTGCCCTTGTCCATGACTCTGACCTTAACCCTTGACCTTGACCCTTGACCTTGACCTTTGACCTCTGACCTTGACCCTTGGCCATTTACTTTGACCCTTGACCCTTGACCAGGCTGAAAACGTACTTTTCCTTACTACTTACGACGAACGAAACTCCAGCAAAACTCATGATGGGAAGAGAACTAAGAACGAGATTAGATCTGCTCAGAGAAAACATGTCACCTGATAAAGATGCAAAGCAAATAGAATATTATAAAGGCAATCGAGATATAATTTTCAAACCAAATCAATTGGTTTATGTTCGCGACTATGGAGTGCCAAATAAACCAGGGTGGAGAAAAGCCGAGATCGTAGAAGTCCTTGGTCCACGGAATTACCTCTGCAAAGTTTTGGATGATCCACGACTGGTTTGGAAACGACATTTAGATCAGATCATTGAAGTAGGCACCTTCTTCGATGGATTTGCAAGAGAACTGATGGGACCTGCCAAGAAGAGTGAAATACCTGTGCCCAATGATCTACACGTACCGAAGTTTATCCAAGAAACCGAGTCAGCTGTTCGACAAGAAGTTTGGCTCACTTCGATGCGCAGCTGCCAGTCAAGCTTGCCTGTGACGCTTCCAAGGAGGGGATCGGAGCAGTGCTGCTACATGTGTATCCTGACGGCTCCGAGCGTCCGATATCGTTTGCGTCTCGAACGCTAACGAGGGCAGAGAAAAACTACGCTACGATCCACTTGGAAGCGCTCGCTATATATTGGGGTGCCAAAAATTCCCATTTAGTTCCAAAATTCCAACGATAATCGTATGGAGAGGATTTTTGTAATATGTATCGTGTTTTAGGGCTGGTTTTCATGTTGGTTTTTATGGGACGCGTGATGCGAGGAATATGTTTATATTAATATAAAACAGTATATTTTATGCGTCGCAAGTCACATATTAAATTAACTATAATTAAAAATATAGGTTTATCCTCCGAGATCACACTTTTTCGAGTGAGGCACACGAGATAACCACTACACAACAGAAACTATGAAGACATTTTACCAATATAAGTACAAGAAATCAATCGTATATTTAATTTTGGTAGTTATAATAACGAGTTGTTTTATATAAATTAGTGGGGATCAGCTGGTTTCATTGAACAGCTGATAGGCTTTAATAAGTTACAGGTTATGTTGTTAAAAATTAGATTTGATAATGTATTGTATTTTACAACTAATTACGAGTATATTAATTGATATAGAAGAAGGAGAAATGTATTATACATGATTTTCATGTTTAGTACAATAAAAGAAATTGTTGATCACATGATTACTGAAACATACATTTTGGTTCATTAGGTTCATTTCAGAATGCAACAAATGTTCCATTCTAAGGTCTTATGCTTTACTTTCCATTAACGCCAGTCCCACATCTTAATTAGTGTAACCGGCACGGAATATGAACATAAAAAAAAGAATAACAACAATAAAGTACAAAAATAACATATTTGACCAACTCACTGCAGGCATAGGGCAGCGGTACGGTACTCCAGCAGTCTGAAAGAAAGACTCCATCACTCCAGGACAAGTCTTGCGCACGTCATTGCACGCTTTTAACAGTTTTATGTGCATGAAGTTATCCTTCCAACCTCCATTTCCCATTATTTTACAACATAATTATCTTATAACACAATTTATAACTTAATTTTGTGCAATATTGTGTAAATTTAATAGTTTTCAAATTAAATGTAATTTGCTAAAAAATCTGGTTGGCAATATAACTAATATTATAACTATAATATATAACTATAATAACTATTATAATATTATAACTATTATAACTATTATAATATAACTATAATATATAACTAATATAACTAATATCTGTTTTAGAAATATTAGCGAAATTCTGAATTCACTTTTAGCTGAAGATTCATAATTCATAAATCCCTGTACAGATTAAAAATAAACATTTACATTGAGAGTAAATCTAAATAAGATTAAAACACAATATACAGAATTAATTAAATTATGTGCTTCATCTTCAGAAAGTTGCACTAAGGGTCAAGCCAACTATATATATATATATATATATATATATATATATATATATATATATATATATATATTTATTTATTTATATTTATGTAAATATATATATATATTTATATATATATATATATAAATATATACATATTATATATATATAAAACTTATGGTATGGTTTCGAGGATGTTGCCTTTTAAAAAAACAACTTTTATTAATTACAATAAGAATTTAATATGCACTTAAAAACTTATAATAATTGTTTAAATTCGTCTCATATTCATTAAGATGTGAACTGAGTGAAACCTCGACTAACACTGAGCTTATGCTCCTCCCTCTCCACATACAATAAAAATGCTTACCATGCTAAAAACTACATTGTCATCACTAAATCTAACAGTCTACAATTATTATCTGTATAACTAATGAAAATTCTTACCATGTTAAAAACTACATTGGCATCACTAAATCTAACAGTCTACAATTATTATCTGTATAAATAATGAAAATGCTTACCATGTTAAAACTACATTGGCATCACTAAATCTAACAGTCTACAATTATTATCTGTATAACTAATGAAAATGCTTACCATGTTAAAAACTACATTGGCATCACTAAATCTAGCAAAGTCTACACTTATTGCCCATATAACTCCTCCACTCCTAAACAAAACTTCCGGGGGTGGTTGAACAGCAGCTTCCCTCGAAGTTTTCCCAATTAGCTTCTTAAGACGCTAAGTATAATAGTTACGAATTCTGATTCATACTTAGCTGGTAAAGAATATAACTTATAAATATTAAAATTTGTTTTTTTCAACAATAGGTATGTTTATTAAAATACACAATGTTATTTGAATCTAATTTAATAATTTGTAAACTTCCATAATTTACAAATTATAATTTAGCTTTTAATTCTTTCTTGACTATTAACATGGCAATTGCTACAATTTCTATAAAAATGAATCAACACGTTATTGAAATAGACATCAATATTATTTAACTGTACAATGAAATCACTTAAACTAAAATAGTGTTCAAAAGTATGAATTGAAGACTTCAGTTTTGCTATTCCTAAATTTATTGGCATCATCCTTAAGTTTTTGGAGATATTCTTAAATTCTACTGGGTAGGCAGTGGCTCTGTCAAGGAACGGGACGAACCTGGAGCAGGATTTAGGGCTGACTTACTTTTTATGTTTTTGAATTTTTCGGTCTTTTAATTTTAGATAAATGAATTGTCTACTTAATATTATGGTGTCTTGGTTTTATTTCAGCTGTTTTCCTCTCTTGGTTTGTTGAAAATACCTCTTATTTGTTAAATTTATCTTTGGTTTTACTTTGTTTCTGCAAATTTTTTACGTATACATCTGTTATGATTTCGACTAAAGGCTCTCTATTCTGGTTCCTTTTAGATTAAATGTTTTCTTTAGTCTTCTGCTTAGTTTCTCTGATATGTCTGTATCAGAGAAAACACTGATATTCCGTATTCTGATATGTCCGTATGTTTGTTTTCTCTTTGTGACTTATCGCATAATCGTTAGTGACCTGATTTTCAATGTCATTATTCAAAACATTATTTGAGTCAATATGCCCGTACAATACTTCAAATGGTGTTAATTTTGTTACTGAATGGATGCTATTATTATAAGCTATTATTGCATATTTTACTTTCTATGTAATATTATCATTTTTAAATTCTACCTGGTTATTTAAAAGCCTTATGTGTTCAATTAGGGTGGAATGGAATATTTCAATTAATCCATTAGAAGGTGGGTGTTGAGAACTTATAAAATGTGTTTTAATTTTGTGTAATTGCAAGATTTCTTTAATTATTTTATTATTAAATTCAGTTCCATTGTCTGAAACAATGGACTCAGGTACTCCATAATGTGCAAAGTAGTCTAAGAGTTTATCAGCGACCTCGGTAGCATGTGCGCCTCCCACACGATACACTTGTGCATAGCGAGAGAATCCGTCTATGATACTAAGAAATCTGTTTTTTTCTAATGAAATGCTATCTATGTGGATTGTTTGCAGTGGTCTTACTGGTGTAGCCGTGAGATTCATCTCGAGCTTTCAATGTACTCTATCGTACATTGTCTTTAAACATATTTCACAAGAATTGATTAAGTTTTGAATGTGTCCCTTTATATTAAGCCAATAATATTTCCTTTTAATTTGTACATACGTGTCTTGTATGCCACGGTGATTGGTTTTGCTTAAGTGGTAGTTTTTTATAATCTCTCGAATTTCTTCCACATCGGTTATATCTAGTAATTTAGAGTTATATTTAACTAATAAAAGTTGAGAGTTTTTGAAATGTTTACCTATACATGTTGCAAATTCTTCAAAAAAGTCATCTTCAAAATAAATATTATATCTAACTTTGGGTACTAGGAATTCTTTTACAAAATTAATAATATCGTTTTCTAGCTTATTTCTTGAAATTTCAACGATTATTCCCATTTTAGAGTTTCCAAATAATTTTATTATCTTAAAGTTTTTTGGCTGATAATCTACCTTGTACAAAAATATCTGGTTTTTTCCAAAATTCACAGGTTCGTCAGAAATTGGAACTTCCGCTCGCGTATTCCCTTCGAAATTTGAATGAACGGTTTGGTCACTTTCTTCATTGATCTCTTGCTGATTGACCGCGCTATCTTCTTCCTCCAAATCAAAGTTTACTATCATCGACTAACTATCGTCTAGATCTGGAAAATACAGTTGGGTTGACTCAGCTGTAGTCTTCTGTAATTATTCGTCCACAGAATTTTGAGGGTCCTTTGATACTTTTTTGGTGACATTCAGTTGAATTCTGGATAATGTGTTCGCGTTCTGGTTTAATTTGCCTTTTTTATATTTTATTTCGTAGTTGTATTCTTCTAATTTTAATTTCCATCTTAACAGTTTAGAATTCGGTTCCTTAACAGAGAACAACCATTGCAAAGGTTTTACGATCTGTATAAATTTTGAAATTCCTTCCAAATAAATAAGGCCTAAAGTGTTTAGTCGCCCATACTATTGCGAATAATTCGTTTTCAATTGTGGAATATTTAGTTTCACTGTCATTAAGAGTTCGACTACCATACGTTATGGGAAGGTCTTTTCCATTTTTATCTTGGCTTAAAATTTCTCCTATTGCAAAATTGCTAGCGTCAGTGGTTTGCGTGCCTCAGTACAATAGTTTATTTATTATTGTATATGAATAAATTATATTAATTACGTAATTTATGATGAATAAATTATAACTTAAATTTATAAAGAAAAATTTATAAATTCCTTTTCGAAATCGGGGTATTGTAAAATTGTTTCGTTAGTCAATATGTTTTTTCATGTTTCAAAGCAATTCAAGTAGTCGGGGTTATTAGGGTCAATTTTGGCGTTATTCTTTAAATAACTGGTAAAAGGTTTAGTTATTTTAGCAAAATTTGTAATAAAGTTTCGGCAATATCCAAGTAATCCGAGAAATCCCTTTATTTGTTTAGCTGTTTTCGGAATTGGGTAATTTTTTACATCTTTGGGTAAGTCTTTTGCCTCGGTCGCGTCTAGTAGCAAGACCTCATGTAGAAATTGCGATGAACTGACTAAAACTGTTAAAGCACTGACTGAGCAAGTAGCTCAGCTGTTATCCGTAATTTCAACTGTTACCACTCCTGTTTCCAGTACATCTGATCAATCTATCTCTTCAAAAAAAAAATATGTCGAATACCTCTAAAAATCAAGCTCCAAAGTCACTTGTGACTAAATCTTCGAAACCTACTCTTCCTGAAGCAGTTCCATCTGCTTTAAAAATGATGGTCCGAACTAAGTCACAAGTGTTAAAACCGACAGTAAAGTCCGTTTCTCCTAGACTAGCTTATTTTCTGAAAAAATCAAACACATATCCACCAGTCTAAGACTTCAGAAAAGAAGTTGATTAAAAGTACAGCTAAGCAAGATAAAAAACCAAAATTGGAGCCAAAACAAACACATCCGCAGAGTCCGACTTAAATCACAGTAGTGCTTCGATGTCGATAGACTCTGATAAATCTAAATTGCTACATGATGAAAACGAACAGAATCCGATGATATATTAATTTGTTATATTTCAATGTATGCATTTTCCATCAACAACACTTTGATACAGTGGAATATTAATGGGATAAGAAGCCATATCGAAGATCTCAAAGTTCTTGTGCGAGATTCATCTCCTCTAATAATGTGTGTCCAAGAGACGCACTTACATGAATCCCACACCTTCAATTTTAGGGGTTATTCTATTTTCACTAAATCTAGCAAAGTCTACACTTATTGCTATATAACTTATATATATATATATATATATATATATATATATATATATATATATATATGGCCTACACACGCGTGTGTGTGTGTTTGTGTATGTTCGACTGGACATATTATAACAAAGTTGTTTGAAATAATCATACAGCGAATTAAACAGCAATGTTAGAAAAAAACACAAAAATAATAATTTACCTCTGCAACGACGGTTACGTTAACTGTTGTTTTGAAAGAAAGCCACCAAAAGACGAGTCATTGCGTAATCATACATTGCCTGAAATCAGAAATTGTTTCGCTTCTTTTATTTCATTGTTTATCGATGGTTGGATGATAGTGAAATTCCAATTGAACTGTGAAATTCTTATGCCAGGCGACTACATACTGCAAACGTTGTGAAAGGTGGGTACAACAAAGTGAACAATACTGTTTGTGGGATGATCAAACCCCAAAAACTACAGACGCAATACTTCGAAGAGATAAGCAGATATTTCCGGCTGTAGGATTAACAGTAGAACTTAATGCGGGTGGGTAAAACAGAAATAAAACTTACGTAGAGTCAGAAATAAAAGTATATATATATATATATATATATATATATATATACAAAATGTGGCTAAACATACTGACTTAAGAGAACAAGTCATAAAAAATAGTAAATAGTAACCTGTATATAAATAATAGATAATATTTACTCACGCTGAATTTAAAGACGCCTAAGTTATACAAAATTATTTGGTAGTTGATCAGTTAGTCAGACCAAAGCTTGGACAAAATGTGATATGATCAGTAAATTAATAAGGAAATTGATCAGGAAAATATCAATAGATTAATAATTGTTATTTTTTCAAAAGAAAAAAAGGTTTCACTTCTATTTACGATTAAGAAAAAGATTGTATAGTTTACTGTAAATTACTTCTTAAGTGAAGACTTCTTCAAGTAAGCCTAGAACGTTTTTGTACGAGGAACAAATTAGAAACACATGACAGCAATACCATACAACACTCTTGTCGTATACAGTTTAATAGTAGTTTTAATGTTAGTTTAAGACTATCAGTGAGCTGATTGTTTCGAAGCTCAATGATATGATTTCTGCTTTTGAAAATACAATAGCTAGGCAAGAGTTCATATCCATTCTTGACTAACTGTTTTTTTCATTTAATATTAATGTTTTTTGAATTTTTAACATAAACATTAAAATACCAAATATAAAAAATATGAATAAACGCTGTTATATTACATGCGTAGCCACAGCCATCACAATTATACAATTATTATAAAGCATTCAGAGTGTGGTATACTGTATAAGTGTTATGTTTCACGTTGCCATAATTATTTTGTAGATGTATCTTATCTTAAATATCATTTGTGTTAATTGTAAATTCAGCAATCAGATCATTAATATAATTGTACCACAACAAACCAGCATGAACACTGATTCCTTCATCGTTTCTCTGGTTAAATTTTCGTTTCACTTAATTGTCAATTTTTTAAAATAATTTAATATTGTCTAACCTTGTTTAACCTTGTCTGTTTCTTACAATCAGTTTACTATCAAATAAAATAAATTTATTTGTTGAATCTTTTAACAAATAATGCTTTATTTTTTATAACAATCAGATGGAAATTACACAGTACAAATTTATTTTTAAGTTGTGCCTTTGGTTATCGGTACCACTTCCAACTCAAAGATGAAGCACGTGAGTACCTTCTTGTCCTCAAATACATTGACGGTAGCCTTGTAAAATCCATATGGAAATATGGGTGTTGCCATTGTCACAAAAAAAATCCAGTTCTTAATTTCGTAGGTACGCTTGAAACAATTACAGTAAATATTTAGTTTCATAGAATTTAAAAACACAATCGTTTAACAGTGCAACTAACTTATAATCATGTCCTAATAAAAATTCAAATATAAAAATGTCAATGTATTCGAATAATACTTAAAAATCTTTAATTATGTTAATAAATGGAGCAAAAATTGACTGACATTTTTACATTCAATTACTTAACAAATAAAAAAAAATTGTTAAGCGTATGCTTTTAAAACATGTATTGAGTTCGTAAGTGCTATTTGTGAAATGAATTAGATCCCTTAACATAAAAAAAGGAAATTTCTGTTATCGTATGTAAATATCATGTATCTTGTGTTTTTATTCCTTTTTATTTTAATTAATACAATTCATTCGAAAACACGAAATATTGTCTTAGCTAGTATATAACAACATAACCTGAAACTTAATAAAGCCATCAGCTGTACAATGACAATCAGCTGAACGTTGCGAATTAATGAAAAACAACTGATCTTTTACTATAGGCTACGTAACGCTATAAATCTGTGTAAGTGCGCAAAACCCAACATCACAAACCAGCCCTAGAACATGATACGTGTTAAAGTGACGTTTCAATCTTCTTATACTTTCATTTACCAACAATGCGCAAGGTTAAGAGGTGTAAAAAAATTGTATAAGGTTGTTAGTGACTCTTTCAAAAGAAGCTCTTGTTGAGGTAAATCAGTACGGAAATATGTAAAGTGACAATTCTGAAAAATAATTTTTGTAATTCAAAGTAAGTTTATACATTTTTGGAGATTAGACGGGTTGACTAATTTGAAGTTTTTAAAGAGGTATATATAATTTAAATAAACTCTTTTTGTGCAAAAAACTGGCACTAGATAAATAAAAGTAAAAACTACTTTTCCTTAACTACCTCTAAATAATTTTTATCGTCCATGTCTATATCTTTTTAAGGTTCGGGCCGCTAGAAACATAATTTTCGCCAAATGTTAACGTGATCAGTTCTGTTCTGTTTAAAAGACAGAAGTGCTGTACCGGTAGACGCACAATCGCGCTAATTTATATAAAATCGTTGTTCTTAAGCTACCAAGGAAAACCGGAACGTCTTTATAGTTTCTCGAAATGGTTTAGTCATATTTACTTCAAATTTTGGTTAAGTAAGAAAACATACTAAATCAACTCATAATACCAATAATTAAAAGAAAACATATTTATAACTGACTAATCTAATTTGTATTTTTATTTACTCCAAAACTGTAAATTTATTTTATTTCATATTTCTTAAACCGAGTTTAACTGTGAATCTACATATAAGAGCAAAGTTTGAGAAAATATACCAAATTTTTAGTTATAACTTTAAGACGAAAGTCTGAACTGGTTTGTTATGGCATAGAGATAAAAGACGTTTTCTTTAAAGAAGATACATTATGTGGAAAAAATATCAAAATCGTCTACCGCCTTAAGCTTACAGAGTGGTTTGCTGTTTTTGAATTTATTGTTTGGGTCCAATTACTGTCAAAACAAATCAGTTTTGAAAAAACTTGTTGTACTGCAACGATCACCTCTGGTCAATACTGTGCGCTTCTTCGCAAAGCTGGTGACTCTCTCATGCTATCCGTCATCAGATAAGTCATCAGGTATTTAGACTATTATTTTTTCATAGGGGTTCAACCCATTTTGTTAATATTATGGAGAGAATTTTCTTAATATTTATCATGTTTCAGAGCTTTAATGTGATGTTGGATTTTGCTGAGCGCGTGATGTGGGGATCATGTTTATATTGATATATAACAGTACATTTAGCGAGTCGCAAGTCTCATTACATTAATTGTAATAAATATTACGGTGTTTGTGCCGGGATCGAACCTGGATCTTGCGCGAGTCAAAAACGCAATAACCACTATATTACAGAAACTAAGACGATGTTTTACCAATTTAAGTATATAAAATAAATTTTTTATTTAATTTTGATAGCTATATTAAAATATCATATGTTTTATAATTATTCGTAGATATCAGCTGATTTCATTGAACAGCTTATAAGCTATAACAGGTTTTAGGTCATGTTGTGAAAAACTAGCTATGTTAATTTATCGTGTTTTCGTACAAATTATCGTAATTGTAATATGAAGGAAGAGATAACACAATACATTTTTATTTTTAGTTCAATAACAAAAATATTTTTGTCAGATAATTACTGAAAAATACATTCATAAACAGAGATTGTTCCATAAGTTCATTTCAGAATGTAACAAGTTTTGCATTCTGAGTCCTTAAGCTTTACATTCCATTAACACCAGCCCCACGTCCTCATTAGTCTAACTGGCACAGAACAGAAACAGCAAACAACAACAACAACAATAAAGAACAAAAATGACATATTTGACCAACTCACTGGAGGCATAGGGCAGTGGTACACTACTCCAGCAGCTTGACTGAGAGTCTCCATTACTCCAGGGTAGATCTTACGCAAGTCATTGCAAGTTTTTTCCAGTTTTAAGTGCATAAAATTATCCTTCCAACCTCCATTGCCCATCACGCTCAAGTCTACTGTTAACTGCAAAAAACGCAATAACTGTTATTTTCTTTTGTGAAGGAAGTAGTAACAAACACTACTTAAAAATTAACTTCTTGTGTACACTACTACGACTTTAAAAAAATAACACATTGTTACTGAAATAAATGGTGACAAAATATTATACAAACATATTCAGTAAGTAAATAGGAAGAACTGAAAATTAACTCAGACAAATTTATTTTTCCGTTTCACTTTCGTATACGTAATTTCCACCAGTCTGCTGAACTAGGTATTTTGAGAGGTAAGTTGCACAATAAGTCAGTTGATCGCAGTACCTGGGTTTGAACAAATCCCTTCCTCTAGAATCTAATCTAATCTAAATACGTAATTTCTCTTTTTCTTTTGAATTTGTTATAATAATTTCAAATGTTCGTATAGTATAAAATTAAATCAGAAACTGATTTAATGATTTTAGAAGTTAGACCCATTTTCAAGGACTTTTTGTCAGTAGTTACAAAACTGGATTTTTGGATAAACTACTTAAAAATGAAAAAGCTTGTGTAATTTTGTTTGAAAGATTCATTTTTAATTGCTAAATAACATGCATATAGAGTGCACCTATGCCGTTCTAGTTATTTATTAGTTCATTATTATGAGACAATTTTGACTACAACCAATAATAAATAAAATTACTTGCATGTGGTCGGTCAGGCCACGTAAAGCTGTTAAGTTATCTCTGAAAACTAGGTGGGTTCTGTTCACTTTGTAAAATTTGGTTTTGTAAATAAAAGCATCTTCGCCTGTATCAGCGCATTTGTACATCCTTTTAAATATAATATCGTACGGACCCTGGAACAATACAACAAAGTTAAGGTTAGGTTACACCAGTATAGATAACATGCAGAATTCTGTTCACTTTATACAATCTACTTTGACAGAGTGGACACCTGTATCAGAGTATTTGTGAACTCTATTAAATGTGTGATCATACGGGCTGTGGTACAAAAAAACAAGAACATTAAGGTTACGTTAGGACAGTATGAAACGTAAGAAGAATTTTATTTACTATAAAAATATAGTTTGATAAAGTGTGGCGTCTGTGAAATTGTATTTGTGAACTTTCTTTAAATTTATGATCATATGCCCCACATTTTGCTGAAGATCCCTTGGATCTTGGAAACCAAAAACACATAGCCTCATACTAGCAAGAGCATCACAATCATAAATTATGTGACATGCATTTTTCCCCTCCTTCCTGCACAATCTACACACGGTTTCTCCGTGGTATACACCTATCCGGTTCATGTGCACCCTCAGACCACAGTGACTTTTTATGAGTCCCATGATCCTCCTGAGTTGTGCTCTGTTCAGACATCTGCTGCACCTTTGATTCTCTAGAAGGAACTTTGCTTAAGAGACGTTTATTATGGTAATGACCATGAAGGTTGTCCTATCTTACCTGGTGTTGACTTGTAATCCAACCGTTAATAGCGGACCTGGCCAACGATAGAGAAATCCCTAAAGCCAGCTCAGGTCCGATAAACGCAGATGCAGATCCAAGTGCAGCCAGTCGGTTTGCCTCCTCATTACCCTCAACTCCCCTATGCCCCGGAACCCAGTGAAGAGTTACCCGGTTATCCCGAGACAGAACGTCAAGGTTCTTGCAACACTCCCAGACTGGCTTGGACTGTATTATAGGATTCGCAAGTGCTTTTATTGCTGCCTGACTATTGGTATGAATATCAATACGTGCCTTCTTGATCCCCGATCCAAGTTCTCCCGAACACAGTCATTAATGACCATTACTTCAGCCTGCAATACTGTTGTATGCTGTCCCAGAGTAATTACTTTCTTTAACCCCGGTCTCAGACCGTATACCCCAGCACCAGTGCCTGACTTTGTCTTGGTGCCAACTGTATACCATACTATATCTCGAGGTTTTTCCAACACACAATTTCTCCCCTCAAAGGCCAAGTTGACATCAAAGGGTCTAGATACTATGTGTCGTTTAACCATCTGATCAGTCAACATCATCAAGATTGGGTCAAAAATCTTGTCTGTGATTCTAGCATGCCCATAAATAGAGGGCAGCCAGCCACCACCACCCTGCAGTCTGTAAGCTGCTTTACGTACCTTCCCCATGACAAAAAGGTCAATAGGAGGGAAATCCAAGAATGATCCCCATGGCTGCCATTGTGCAGTGTCCATACAGCCAAACGTACATAGGCAGGCCAAACTTTGCAAATTATTCAGAGACTTCCTGGCCTCCTCTGCTCGATCTTAGTCCATCACACCACAGCACCATCGCACACCATAGGTTCAATGATCCCAGTATAGATAAACTTCATCATTTCTGGTCTCAGTCCCCATGTTTTGCCAAGCATTCTTCTAACTGCCATTAAAGACTTATTGGCTTTTCCAATGATGAGCCCCAGATTAGCATTCCAGATTAACTTAGTGTCCAACACCAAGCCTAGATACTTTACCTCGTTTGCAACTGAAATTGTCTCCCCAAAGAGCTTGAGTCCTCCTAAATGAGGGGTAATCCTCTTTCTAGTACAAGGAACCAGAGTAGATTTCCTGGCGTTAACCGCTAGGTTCTCCTGACTACACCAGGTTTCCACCAGTGATAAGGCTCTCTTTATGAGATCTACCACTGTGTTACAATGCTTCCTCCGGATTAGCACCACTAAATCATCGTCATATCCTTGGGTATAGCATCCCTCTGACGAGAGAAGATTCAGGAGTGAGTTCACCACCAGGTTCCATAAGAGAGGGGACAAACCCCCCCCCTGCAGACAGCCCCTGACAACCTCCACCTCCACCTCTTCTCCTAGAGCTATAGCTATAAATGACCTCCCATGCAACATGTCCCCCACCCAGCCACACACGGTATTATCCACCCTGCATCTTGACAGGGCACGAAGCATTGAAGCATGTGAAGCGTTGTCAGAAGCTCCCTCAATATCTAGAAAGACACCGAGGGCGTATTCTTTGGTCTCTAGAGCCCCTTCCTATCTGTGAACCAAATTATGAAGTGCAATCTCACAACCTTTCCCTGATTAGTAGGCATATTGACTGACATGTAGAGGAATCATGACCCCTCTGAAATATCTATCTACCAATTTCTCTAATGTCTTCATAAAGAACGAATTCAGACTGCAATGCTGGCCTAAAAGCCTTAGGGTCAGCATAAGATGCTCGCTCCAGCTTAGGAATAAAGACTACACGGGCCGCTTTCACCCCAGAGGTACATACCTAGGGGCTATGCTGGCCCGGTACAATCTGCACGGAATAACAGCCTCTCCTCCATGCTGCAATAGTGACGGAAAAATACCATCAGTTCCTGGTGACTTGAATGGGTGAAAAGAATTTATGACCCATCTCATCTTATCCAAGTTCACAACTTGGTTTGCGATTTTCAAATCTCACCTACTGGGCGTCCTATACGGAACATCACACACTCTCTCCCTTCCTACATCCCTGACCACAGAGTCAGAAAAGTGTTCCCTGAGAAGGACTTTCAAGGTGTCCTTCCTAGTTGTTTTTTACTCTCCATTAGGACCAACAAGGGTCCCCATAGGATTCAAAGGGTCCAAGCCTAGGACCTTGTGAAGTCGTGCCCCCTGAGAAGTACGACTGACCTCCCCACAGAACGTCCTCCACGAGTCCCGTCTCACCCTTTTGAATGCCTTATTATACTCGATCAGGGCCCGCCACTTACCGTAGCGCTTGACCGCATTGAACAGCCTTCTAACCTGACCCTTTGCTCAGAAAGTGTCTGGGTCCACCATTTAGCATTAAGCCCAACAGCCTTCTTCGTAAGGGACAATTCTTAAGAAAGAAGTCCACAATTTGGTAAACAAATGAGTGACACAATTGTGCTGTCACAATTGTGATGTGTTTACGCATGTGCTGATACAATTTTAAACCGTTTTAAATACCATAGCATTAAGTTTGGAATAATCAGATCTGATCAATTTGGGAAATCTGGGAGCGCCTACGATATATACCTACTTGCGATATACCTATGCATGCGATTTTGTAAACTCTTCAATAAAGCGTACAATTTGGACCCCAAAATAATTGTACTGAACTGAAATTGTATTTATTTTGACTCTTTGACATTTAACTCAAAATTACAACAAGGTATATTTAGGCTGCCCATTTTTTTTATTACCATTGGAAGTACAGAGTATGAAAGTCTAACAATCACCGTTCTTTTTTAACCAACATAGACAGCGAAGTATTTATAATTCGGATGAAATTTGTTATAGGCCTACAGGTTTAATATCCTAACACATAGATGTGTCTTTTAGCTATTTTTAGCTTTTTCATTTTCAAGATCTCTTAGTGTCATAACCTTACATAAATAATACAAACTCGATATTTTCCAAACCACACAAGAAACTATTGATCATGATTTGCTTATATTTTTAGTGTTTAAGTATTGAAATGAACTTGTGTGCATCTCAATAAAACTCTAGTTTTCGAACTTCCAGTGAAAACTGAAAAATCGAATTAAGATTTATAACTCAGTTCAATGTAAGAAATACCGAATAAAAGAAATTTACAGGTTTACAGTTAAAGTAAACAAGAATGAACTTTATGCGCCATCGAGATTTTGTTTGCATTTCCTGCATTTACTATAATTTTACATTTTATTCAAACTTGGTACAACTCTTATATTCAAATGATGGCAAATTTTTGAATAAACAATAATACTAACATTATTATGAAACTATTTTAACAAAAAAACGTTTTGTAGAATAACTGAATTATTTATTCAAAACATTTCTAAATTATTTAAGGTTACTGTATTTATTTAATTTTGTTGGTTTTTATGCACTTTTTGTTAGATATTTCTTTCGAAAATGACCTACTGGAGCAACAATCATCTTAAGACGCATACCCGGGATCTTGAAATCAGTAATGATCCAGACACTGATCATATATATATATATATATATATATATATATATATATATATATATATATATATATATATATATATATATGTATGTGTGTGTGTGTGTGTGTGTGTGTGTGTGTGTGTGTGTGTGTGTGTGTGTGTGTGTGTGTGTGTGTGTGTGTGTGTGTGTGTGTGTGTGTGTGTGTGTGTGTGTGTGTGTGTGTGTGTGTGTGTGTGTGTGTGTGTGTGTGTGTGTGTGTGTGTGTGTGTGTGTGTGTGTGTGTGTGTGTGTGTGTGTGTGTGTGTGTGTGTGTGTGTGTGTGTGTGTGTGTGTGTGTGTGTGTGTGTGTGTGTGTGTGTGTGTGTGTGTGTGTGTGTGTGTGTGTGTGTGTGTGTGTGTGTGTGTGTGTGTGTGTGTGTGTGTGTGTGTGTGTGTACTAGCATTACTCGTCATGACTTTATCAACGTAACTTAAAATGTTTCGAAAAAGTAATAATTTATAAACATAAAAAATATATAAATTAAAGCTTGATCATCTAAATTTTATAGTGAATAACAGAAATTGTAGTATCCAGAATATATTTATTTAACTTAAAACATGTTGCTTTTGAATTAAAATATCCAAAAACTCATTATGTAACCCTGATTATACTCTTTATTGGGTACTCTCAGAATTTATTAATTTTTTGAAACCTAAGAAAATTGTATCAACCAATTACCAGCTATTATGAAATTCATTTTATATGAGCACCTATTCTCTTATATTAGAAAGAATATCTGTTGACAAAAATATTCTTTTTTTTATGCAGCCATTGCACACCATTTTCCGTTATGATATGAAATATGGCTAATCCTGAAATAAATGTGTTTCATTATTTGTGTTTTAGAGTATTTTTTTTAAGTTTTCAGAAAATGTCTTCAAACATAATTTTCGAAAGTAAAAAGTCATCACTCTGTAAAGTAGGGGAAAAAATATTTGTAATGAAAACTTTTTCACGTATATTTTCCCTATATTTTCTTCTTTTTGCCCTTTCAGAATACAAATTACGAAAAAAAATAAAAAAACCTGTTTTATAGAAAAACAATTCAAGATAATGCAATACAAATATGTCCCCCAACAAAACGGAAAATACTCAAATGCGTGTTTCATAATTTGTATTCCAGAGTATTTTATGTTAGTTTCAAAAAATTCTGAACAAAATCATATTTCTTCCAAAAAAATAGTTTCCCCTTTTTTAACCAGTTAGGGATTGCATTTTATAAAATCTTTTCTTTGTGCACGCGTACACAAAAAAATTATTTTCAAAATCTCAAGTCTCTTAGCTATAACAGGTTTTTTTTAGTCGGATCAATTTATTAAAGGTTATGAATTATCAATTTGTTTACCTAAAGGATGAATTATGGATAATTCTATAATAATGATTCATAGTTTGTGTTTTAGAATATTTTTGTTAAGGTTTAAGAAAGTCCAGTGCAAATTATTTTTTCTAATACAAAACTTCACACTTGTTTCTTACATTTTTATTCTTTTAGGAGATGCATTCGGAAAAAAGGCATGTTTCATTATTTGTGTTCCAGTATTTATATGTAGAATATGATAGCCCAAACATAGTTGTTAAAAAGCGAAATTTGTTCATCAGATTTAAAATGGCGGACATTTCAAGACATTAAAAGCGCATTAACTTGGCTGTTGACAGGATTTAATTTAGAATTTTGAGAGTTATTTAAAACGTAATATATGCAAATTTTAAAGCAAATTAAGATGTCAATATCAGAATTTCAAAATACGGTGATATTTTTTTAAATACACGATTATGATGTCAGCTATACGTGGAAGTTATTTTTAATTAAAAACTTACCGCGAATTGCTTTCCATGTTTGCCTACAATAATGCAAACGATAAATATAATCACAAAACGTACCCAAATGTTAATCATTCTAATGCGGACTTTCGAATGACTTTCTAGGACAAAAACATTTTTGCTTATTACAAACAAAGTACACAATAATTAGGCTTCCTGTTCGGATACATCCTGTGTTATTTTCCGAACAGCTGATAAAAAACCAAAATAATTATAAGTTGCATGTACATTTTTGTTTAGTTTAGAATGACCACAATACGTCAGTCAATTGTAGTGCCTGAGGTTGTTTTATCCCTTCATCTAGTCACTAATCTAATCTAATCTAGTAAATTAATAGACATGTCATGCCCAATCAAAATTGAATACTAATAAATATGTTCTTCTAAACTTTTAAAACACAAAAAAAGAGAAAAATTATTTACCATAATATTATTTTTGGTTTTCGAAAATTATATTTTTCAACGAAACGTAAATATCCGTATAACACATCAATTTCTTCCTTTCTTGATAGGTAAAAATGATAAATATTTAAACGTTAAAAAGTACAATTTTAATAAACAATATTTTAAGAAAATTCAATCTTGTTTTAAAACCACCTTAACAAACTAAATCCCAAAATCAAGTGAAGTGTCAGTTATGCCAAACTAACTTAATCAGGCTGGTATTCCTCTCCACTTCAAGATCTACCATTTTTAGAAAGAAATATTCCAGTACCATATTCTTTTTAAACGAAGTTTCTGTCTTTGGATGCCTTCCTGTTGGTCCTGTTTTGCTCAAAAAAAAAGTTTTTTTCTAATCCGTATCAGTGTTTTTGTACTTTAAAATTATACCAGACAACTTATTCTTTTACGATAGCTCGACGTTTGGACGGAACCTTTTGGAAGATATTTAAAAAGGCTTCGCATTAACTTGAAACAATTCCAATTTGATTTTAAAAGTCTAAACTCTCATTCTTTTACTTTTTGCAATATGTATTTGAGACGAAAATTTCATTTCGTAGTACCAATTTAACATATTATTTTTTCTTTCCGATTCAAAAATACAACCCTATCGCCAAAAAAGTTTTCTCGATAATGTTTTCCCTTTTTTCATGAGCACGTTATTTAGAAGGCCTAAATTTTAAAATGGCCTTTAATTTACAGAAGTTTTAATTTCCTTTTATTGAGTTGAAATTTTTCACTTTTTTACTTGTCAATCTTTTCTATTTTAATCTTCCAATTATTTTCATAGGTTCAGTTAAAGTTATCTTTTGGAATTTATCACTGCACATTGTCGCTATCTAGTGTCACTGAAACTTTAACTGGCACATAACTATTATTTTTATTTCATTTAAAATCATTTAAAAGTTTCATATAACATGACATCCATTCCACAACTTATAACTTTAGATACATCTTTTCATTGCGCGAAAAAACAAGCGGGAGTGTGTACACGCAGCCTGAACGAAAGACTCCAACAATCCAGGGCTGATCCTGCGCACTTCATTGCACGCTTTTTCCACTTTTAAATGCATGAAATTATCCTTCCAACCTCCATTGCCCGTCACACTAACGTCTACTGCTAACTACAAAAAAAAAACGAAATAACTGTTATTTTCTTTTGTTACGGAAGTAATCGAACTTAAAAATTAACTTCATGTGTACACCCCTATGACTTGAAAAAAAACATTGTTACTGCGATAAACGGTGATAAAATATAATACAAACATCTTCAGGAAGTAAATAGCAAGAAATGAAGATTAACTCAGACAAATTTTTTTCAGGTCCATTTTCTTGTACGTAATTTCTCTTTTTTCTTTTAAAATTGTTATAATAATTTCAATAGTTTGTATAGAATAAAATTTAATCAAAATCTATGTTATTGATTTTCAGAAGTTAGACCCGTTTTCAAGGACAGTTCCAAAACATGATTTCGGATAAACTACCTGAATATGAAAAAGCTTGTCTAATTTTTATGCAACCACACTTTTTTAATTACTAAATAACATGCATATGGAATGCAGTTTTGCCGTTCTACTTGTTAATTAGTTGATTATTATGAGACAACACTGACTACAACCAATAATATGTCAAATTACTTGCATGTGGTCGGTCAGGCCAAGCAAAGCTGTGAAGTTATCTCTGTAAGCTAGGTGGGTTCTGTTCACTTTGTACAATTCTGTTGTGTAAATAAAAGCGTCTTTGCCTATATCAGCGCATTTGTAAATCCTTTTAAATATAATATTGTACGGACCCTGGAACAAAACAACAAAGTAATGGATCGGTTAAACAAATATACAAATCAAGAAGAATTCTGTTCACTTTAGGCAATCTACTTTGACAGAGTTTATACCTATGTCAGATTATTTGTGAACTCTATTAAATGTGTAATCATACGGGCTGTGGAACAAGAAAACAAAACCATTAAGGTTATGTTAAGCCTGTATGGAATGTAAAAACAATTTTATTTACTTAAAAAATATAGTTTGATAAAGAGTGCAGTTAAATTGTATTTGTGAACTTTCTTTAAATTTATGATCATACGGGCTGTGGGACAAAACAACAAAGAGTTTAGTTTAGGTTAAACCAGTAAGCAAGGAGAATTGAGAAAACTTTAGAAGATATAGTTTGTTAATAGAAAAGGGCGATAACAGTGTTAATATTATATTATAAGAATAAGCCAGGTGAGTATATATGTATATATAAGAGCTCTGCAAGCTCAGTATAAGTGAATACAATTTATAGATAAATAGCTTATAATTACAATTAATTAATAATTAATATACGGTGTGTCTCACGAAGAGGTTTACACATTTGATCCTACTTAATTTTCTCATTCGTCCAATGATCATTTTGAAACTATACATACTTTTAAAAGGTACCAGAAATAGTATGTGAGAATTGCATCTGGCAGTGTGATGTTTGTAGAAACAAAATGGCGGCAAAAATTAATAAGTTCTATCCCTCTTAAAAATCTCACTGTTCTGCAGCGTTAAATCAGATTGTTGAACAACTGTTAATTCTTTATGACTTATGAAATGTTCATTGCTATTTCATTTTCTTTTAATCAGTTTGTATCTAATTATTTTTTTAAAGAAATTAATAATAATTTTTTTTTCGTCGAAAAACCGTTAAGGTTATCATCGCCGTCATGCAAAATGAAAGTATAAGAAGATTGAAGCGTCACTTTATCACGTATCATGATCTAGGGCTGGTTGTGTGATGTTGGATTTGGGCACTTATACAGATTTATAGTGTTACGTATAGTAAAATGTCAGATGTTTTACATTAATTCGTAAGGATCAGCTGATTTCATTGATGGCTCTATTAAATTTCTGGTTATGTTGTTATATCCTAGCTAAGACAATTTTTCGTGTTTTCGAATGAATTGTAGTAATTAAAATAAAAAGGAATAAAAAACACGATAAATGATATTTACGTACGATAACAGAAATTTCCTTTTTTGTTTAGGAATCTAATTCATTTTACAAATAGCACTTTCGAACTCAATACATGTTTTAAAAGAATACGCTTGATGATTTTTTTTATTTGTTAAGTAATTGAATGTAGAAATGTGAGTCTATTTTTGCGCCATTTATTAACACCATTAAAGATTTTTAAGTGTTACTCGAATCAGTTAGTTAAAGTATTGTGTTTGAAATTCTACGAAACTAATTATTTACTATAATTGTTTCAAGGGTACCTACGAAATTAAGAACTGGACTTTTTTTCTAACAATTGCAACACCCATATTTCCATATGGATTTCACAAGGCTACCGTCAATGTATTTGAGGTCAAGAAGGTGCTCACGTGCTTCATCTTTGAGGGGGAAGTTGTACCGATAACCAAAAGCACAACTTAAAAGTAAATTTATACTGTGTGATTTCCATCTGATTGTTTTAAAAATAAAGCGTTATTTATTAGACGATTCATAAATATATTTATTTTATTTGACAGTAAATTGATTGTAAGAAACAGACAAGAGTAAACAATCACCATCATATTTAATTATTAAAAAAAATTGACAATTACGTGAAACAAAAATTTAACCAGAGAAACGATGAAGGAATCAGTGTAGATTTCCGGTTTAATGTGGTACAATTATATTACTGATCTGATTGTTGAATTTATAATACACAAATGATATTTTAGATAAGAGACATCTACAAAGTATTTATGGCAATGTCAATCATAACTCTTACACAGTATAACACACTCTGAATGCTTTGAAATAAGTGTATAATTGTAATGGCTGTGGCTACGCATGTAATACAACGGCGTTAATTTTTAATTTTTATATTTTTATATAAATAAATAAACTTAAAAATAAATTTGTACTGTGTGATTTCCATCTGATTGTTATAAAAATAAAGCGTTTTTGTTCGAAGATTCAATAAATATATTTATTTATTTGTCAGAAAACTGAATGTAATAAATTGAAAAGAGTAAACAGTCTCGATCATTTTTAATCATTAAAACAAATTGATAACGTGAAACGAAAATTTAAGCAGAGAAACAATCAGTGGTCATGCTGTTTTGTTGTGGTACAATTATATTACTGACCTAATTGTTGAGTTTACAATTTACACAAATGATATTGTAGATAAGAGACATCTACAAAAAAATTATGACAATGTGAATCATCACTCTTATACAGTATACCACACTTTGAAAACTTTGTAATAATTATATAATTGTGATGGCTGTGGCTACGCATGTAATACAAAGGCGTTAATTATTAATTTTTATATTTTTTATTTTAATGTTTATGTTCGTAATATAAAAAAATGAATATTAAATATATAAACACAGTAAGGTATAACATCTTTAATCATTTTCTAGATTAGATTAAATTAAACACTAGATAAAGTAGTAGTACAACCTCAGGCACTGCGATAGACTTAACTATTGTGGCCCTTCAAAACAAAATAAAAAATAATCTTGCGACATATTATTATTTTGGTTTTAATATCAGCTGTTCTGAAAATAATACAGGATGTAGGTATCCGAACAGGAAGCATAATTATTGTGTACTTTGTTTATAATAAGCAATAATATTATTGTCCTACAAAGTCATTTGTAAGTCCGCATTAGGATGAGTTTAATTTGGGTACATCTTTTGATTACATTTTCGTTTGCATTATTGCAGGCAAATGTGGAAAGCGATTCGCGGTAAATTTAAAAAAAAATATATAAACACAGTTAGTTAAATTGACTGTGTGCGCTCCAATGTGAGATTAAATTAAAAAAAAACAGTTAGTCAACAATTGATAGGAACTCGATTGCAATATGGTGTCGCCTAGCAGAGCAATTTCACAGTTTAATTGGAATTTCATAGTCATCCAACCATCGTTAAACAATAAAATCAAAGAAGCGAAACAATTTCGGATTTCAGGGAATGTATGATTACGTAATGACTCGACCTTAGGTGGCTTTCTTTCAAAACAACAGTTAACGTAACCGTCGTTGCAGATGTAAATTATTATTTATGTGTTTTTTTTTCTAATATTGCTGTTTATTTCGCTTTAAGATTATTTCAAACAATTTTGTTATAATATGTCCAGTCGAACAAACACACACACACACACACACACACACACACACACACACATATATATATATATATATATATATATATGTAGTTGCCTTAACCCTTAGTACAACTTTATGAAGATAATTCACGTCCAGCGTCTTGGAAAACGGGGAGAAGCTCAACTGTTCACGTCTTGTACGTGGAAGTGGTGACAAAAAAAAAAAAAGCCAGGAGCAAAAAAATCATAATTTATCAGGTATTAGGTTGATAAAGTTTTATTGGTTGATGGTTTTCAGAAATGTAGCCTATTAATTAATTTAACGGTTCTTCAACAGTGTGAGTTACTGAGGTGGGTAAGTGTTTTGCTGGAACATATTAGTGGCACCAATCAGCTGAACTAGGTATATAAGAGATATTTAGTTGCACAATAGATCAGTTGATCGCAGTGCCAGGGGTTGAATTATCCCCTCCTCTAGTGTTAATCTAATCTAAATAGCACAATAAAATAAACGATTTTAAAAATTAACAAATCTTATTAATGTTTTTCAATCCGTATTGAGAACCTACGTTTAACCGAACCTATTAAATGCAATAAAATTATACAACTTTCTCATATTAAATTTATCCCTATACGAATCCGACAGGAAAGCTAATGACAAAAATATCTGAATAATATTCTGATAATATCCTAATATGAGTGTTTCAAGAACCGAATTTCACCCAATGTTCCTCGATAATCAAAAACAAACTTTTTCCGGAATTTGAATGATGCAAAATATAGTCTACATTAAAATCTCAAATTTTCTTCTCGTTGATCAAATTTTTTGTTTAGTGAGTACTGTAAAAAGTGAATGTTCTTCGATAATCAAAAAAAGAAAATTTGCAATGCTCTAAAATACATTTCTAATGTTTGATGAAAAAACAAATTTTAAAAATAAAAAAATATTTGTATATTTTAATGGATATAAAGTTTTAATTTAAGGAGATAATATGTTTAATAGTAAAACTGTATTTTCGAAATAATTTAAAATAAATATTTTTCTATATTTATAATGGCTGCCTACGTTACAGAGTTTACAATCGAAAATGGTTTTTTTGCAAGTTTGATTTTATTCAATTTTAGATGCTGAACAGGTTTTTTAGATTTAGAGACATAGAGATTTGAACATTTTAGGAATGGAATTTTGGATAAACATTTATTTTTACTTCCAAAACCTAAGATAAACCTGTGTAAGGCCAGCCTAGGAGGAACAGAGGCAAGGAAGGTAACGTCGGTACTAAGAATCACTAAGACTCAGAAAGATTACAGACAGCACCAGGAAGGAATTTCAGAAACGAGAAGAAAAATTAAAGTTAAAGGGAAGAAACAATTAAGTGTTTTTGATATTAAACAATTAAGGCAATTTCATGATTGAAATTTTTGGTTATAATAAGTTGTAAATATATGTAAGTTGATATAAAAGGCCGTGAAACCCAGAAATATTACTTAAGCTACAGCTATAGATATGGCAAATGGTATGTTTGTAAATTTATTAACACATGTTAAAACTTTAAAATTGTATTTTGATATATAATAAAAGAAAAAAGTATCCTAATACTAAATAATTTAAAATATAAAATTAGGCCATAATTATATTAGGCAAATTAAAAACAAAAATTCTGAAAAGCATAAACTAGGTCAGAAATATCATTTACTTTAATGAATGAAGGAAAACATATGTTTCAAAATATCGTAAAAGTATTTTTGTAGGATAATAGAAAAAATAGTAAGTTTATGTTTGGGAACTTACTCTGCAAATAGATTAATTAAACACATAAAATTAAGAATTAGTTTTACAACAATTCTAACGATGTGGTGGAGATTTTCAGATAAATAAAGTATTCCAGACTAGTATAGTTTGTTCCAAAAATAATGTAAAATTTTCATTAAAATGGTGAAGGAAATTTTGACACTAGTAAATGAAATTATAATAAAATTTGTGTGTGTAAAGAAAAAGATAAAATGATAAGTTGTATAATATGCACAAAACGAAATGTTAGAACAAGTCTGAAATGTTAGAACAATTTTGATGTGAGCCAGTAATTGAAATGTCCACGCAAATGAATACTAATTATGTCGTGCTATGAATTAAATTTACAGTGAAAGTTGAAAAGATAGAAAAAAAAATAATAATTATGTGCCAGTTAAATTTTCAGTGACAGTAAAAATAACTGTTATGTGAACAACTTTATGAAAATAATGAAAATAAGAGAACTATAAAAAAGATTGACTAGTAAAAAAGGGAATAAAATTTAACCCAATGAAAGGAATTTAAAAATGCTGTAAATTGAAAAGTTGGAATTTAAGCCCTGTAAATAATATGCTCATTTAAAAAGGGGAAAATATTTTCGTAGGAAATATTTATAACGAATAAATGGTTATACTAAACGCTTGTTTTGATGCAAAAACACTGCAGATTTCAAAAAAACTTGTATAAATTGATTAAACAAAATTAGAGCAAAACGAATACTGTTAAAAGGCTAAAAATCTAGTAAATCATAGACAAAGAGAGAAAATGTTTAAAAAGGAGGATTAAAAAGGGCGATCAGGAAAACAAATTACAAAAGAATTTATACTGAAGATAATATTTAAAACTTTAAATGAATAATTAATATCCATGGAGATATGATAGTTTTTATTGAAAACTTAAGAAAATATGGACTAATTTATTAATTAAAAGTTTAAACAATAGGAAACTCCTAATTATAATATTTGCTGAAGCAAGATACTTAGAGTTATCTTTCAAATTTGAATGTTTCAAAGAAAAGTATAAAAAATAAAATAACTTTCATAAAATCAAAATCCTTTAATAGTATCAGGCGAGATATAAATTCGGTAGATAGATAATATCTTTTGATCTACAAAATGCATAATACGAACAAGTCCGTTGTGCTCACCCAGGTTAGACAACATAATTACATACAACTAGGAATTTATAATTAATTACAAAAAATAATTAATTAACAAAACAGTGAAAAAGTTCCAACAGGAAGGCATCCTAAGACAGAAACTTCGTTTAAAGGGAAATTGGTACTGGAATATTTCTTTTTAAAAATTAGTAGACCTTGAAGTGGAGAGGAATACCAGCCTGAATACGTTATTTTGGCAAAATCGACTCCACTTGATTTTGGCATTCAGTTAGTTAAGGTAGCTTTAAACCAAGTTTAAATTTTCCTAAGATATTGTTTATTAAATTTGAATTTTTCAACTTTTAAATATTTATCATTTTTATCTATCATAAAAAAAAGAAAAATTAATGAGTTATATGATTGTTACATTTCGTTTAAAAATTTAATTTTTGAAAACCGAAAAACAATATAATGGTTACATACATTTTTACGTTTTTTGTGTTTTAGAAGTATAGAACATATTTATTAGTATTCAATGTCGATTAGGAATAACATTTCTATTCATTTTCTAGATTAGATTAGATTAGATTAGAGACTAGATGAAGGGCTAGTACATCCTCAGGCACTGCGATAGATGACCTATTGTGGTTATTCAAAACAAAACAAAATATATTCTTGCGACATATTATTATTTTGTTTTTTTATCAGCTGTTCTGAAAATAACACAGGATGTAGGTATCCGAACAGGAAGCATAATGTTTGGGTACTTTGTTTATAATAAGCCACAATGTTATTGTCGTACAAATTCATTCTTAAGTTCACATTAAGATGAGTGACATTCGGGTACGTTTTGTGATTATATTTACCGTTTGCATTATTGTAGGCAAATGTGGAAAGCGATTCGCCGTAAGTATTTAAAATTAAATTATCTTTCCTGTCTATCCTACGTGATAAAAGCGTATTTTCAAAAAAAAAAATATCTTACCGTTTTATGGAATTCTGATATTGCCATCTAAATCAGCATTAAAATTTGCATAAAGGCTTTTTGCTTTTTTAATTACTTTTTACTGGCCTGCTGACCTGAAGAGGATCCCAGATCTGCTAGACTTCTTTATTTGTAGGAATATATCACACAATTATATAACAATTGATGAAAACTTTGACCTGGAGTCAGATCATTCACCAATAATTCTAACACTTAGCGAAAATATCATTAAAACTGAAAGGGTCCCACACTGGTTAACAAGAACACAGATTGGGAGGGCTTCCAAGAAGCACTGAATACACACATCTGTTTAAAGGTACCGCTCAAGACCAATGGACAGTTGGATCAAGAAGCTGCCAAATTTGAAAAGGATATTCAGCAAGCAGCCTGGGCAAATACCCCGGATGTCAGAAGATGTATGGCTGGTATCAGTTATCCTAAAGAAATTACGGAGTTAGTAGCTGTTAAAAGGAAATTAAGGAAAAGATGGCAACATACACGCTCGCCTGAAGACAAAAATAGGTTAAATAATGTTGCTCAAAGGTTAAGAAGGGAAATCTTGCAATTTAAAAACGAGTCCATAAATAAATACCTAAGTAATGTAACGCATACTAAGGAAACGGACTATTCGCTCTGGAGAGCCATTAAAAAATTTAAACGACCTTGCATACATAGTCCCCCAATTAGGTCTGCAGATGGAACCTGGGCGAAGGATAAACAAGGGAAAGCAGATGTATTCGCTACATATTTAGAACAAGTATTCCAACCTAATATAAACTTTCAATCTCAACAAGAAAATATAACAAATAGAATTAATCTTGACTATAATGTACTTTCACAACAAAATAATGAACATAAAATAGATCTTGTAACTAAAGAGGAAGTGGCTAGGAAATTAAATTTAACATAAATTCAAAAAGCCCTGGTTACGATTTAATAACTGGAGTAGTACTGAAACAGTTACCAAGGACAGCCATTATAAAACTTACTAACCTTATAAATGCAGCTTTCCGGTTGAAGCATGTACCAGACATCTGGAAAATGGCCGAGGTAATTATGATCCTGAAGCCCGGCAAGTCACCTAATGAACCTACATCATATAGACCAATCTCACTACTTCCAATAGTTTCAAAGGTATTTGAAAAACTGTTACTTAAAAGACTCAAACCAGTTATAGAGATAAACAATCTCATACCTACCCATCAGTTTGGGTTTAGGGATAAGTACTCAACTATTGACCAAGTGCACAGAATAACCAACATTATTGAGAAAGCATATGAAGAAAAGAAAATTTGCTCCGCCTTGTTCTTAGACGTTGCCCAGGCCTTTGATAAGGTCTGGCACGAAGGGCTAATCTCTAAGCTGGAAAAAATATTGCCAAAAACATATTCTGAAATTTTGAAGTCCTACATAATTGGCAGAATGTTTTGGGTTAGGCAGGAGGGAACATTCTCTAGCATGAGAGAGATTAAGGCAGGTGTACCTCAGGGCAGTGTTCTGGGACCCTTGCTTTATCTTCTCTACACAGCTGATATCCGCAGCCGGATTGTGTGTCAATCGGCACATTTGCTGATGACACAGTTTTCTTGGGTGGGGAGACAGTAGTAAAGTAGCAGCTGTAAAACTGCAACAAGCATGCGATGAGTTCGTTACCTAGACCAACAAGTGGCGAGTTAAAATTAATGAGGGTAAATCGGTGCATGTTGACTTTACTTATAAAAAGGATAAGTATGTTCCGATAGTAATTAATAGCACAAATATTCCATTCAATAACACTGCAAAGTATCTTGAATGAACTTAGATGTGAAGCTGCGATGGGCAGAGCACATAAAAAAGAAAAGGACAGAACTTGACATAAAGTATAAAAAATGTACTGGCTGATTGGTAGGAAATCACAACTGTCAGTACACAATAAACTTGTATTATACAAACAAATACTTAAGCCCGTATGGTCCTATGGGATCCAGCTTTGGGGTTGTGCAGCTAAAACCCAAATCAAAAAAATCCAAGTCTTCCAAAATAAAGTTTTAAGGAACATTGTTGACGCCCCATGGTATTATCGTAATGACGACCTTCACAGGGACTTAAAAATTCCAACAATCAGAGAAGAAGCTAAGAGACTGGCAGCAAAGCACGAGGAGAGACTCCACTCACACATCAGCACTGATATTCTGCAGCTCCTGGAAAACACTCATTTAGAGAGAAGGCTAAAAAGACAGCAACTGTTTGAACTGGTTTAGTGTAAATACTGGGACCTCTGTTGGGAGTTCTCAGTTGTGATTAATTTATTTTAGAATAATATTGTAGGTTAGTCATCTAGTGACTAGTGACAATTGTATAGTAAAAAAAAAAAAAAAAAAAAAAAAAAAAAAAAATTACTTTTAAAATACGAAATTGAATCCGAACAACAGCCAATTTAATGAACTTTTAAAGACCACCATTTTTAAACTGTTGAAGAAATTTAGCTTGTTAACAATTACATTTATGCTATTTTATATTGTAGGCTCGTACTCTGGAATACAGTTATTGAACACGTATTTCATCATTTTTCCGAATTCATCACCTAAAATAATGTATAAAATAAGTGTAAATGTTTGTATTAGAGAAACTATTTTGCATTGAATTTTCTTGCAGGTCTAACTGAAATTAATATACGACAAAAAAACTAAAATAGTTAGAGATTTGAGATTTTGAAAATATTCATATTATTATGTATAAGCGAGCACTAAGAAAGGATTTTATAAAATTTAATCCAAAACTGGTTAAAAAGTGGTAAAAGTTTTTTGTAAGAAATATTTTTGCAGACTTTCTCAAACCTAAAATAAAATACTCTGCAATATAATTTGTAAAACACTTATTTCAGTATATTCCGTTTCAATAGGGAAATAATTGTATCACGTTTTCTTGAATTGTTTTTCTATAAAACATGTATTTCATCTTTTTTCATAATTCATATCCTAAAAAATAAAAATGTGATAAAAAAGGGGAAATGTGTTAACGTTTGCATTACAAATTTTTTTAATCGGTTTTTTTGAAACTTAGCCAATGCAAACTAAAAAAAAAATTAAATAATTTCAACATTTTCCAAAATTTGCCTCCCGTTTAAGGTAAAAAATAGTTATAAATTTTGCAATGAAAAAAATAATTTAATTTTTTTCTGAAACCTAATTTATATATTAAAAAAATTAATATATGTGTTTCAACATTTTTCTGAATTAATGCCCTACAGAGGCAGTTGGGATGTAAAAGTCAGCATTAGGAAAATGTTATTTAATTTATATTATAAATAAAATTATTATAAATTAAAAAAATATACATTTCAATTTTTTTTCAAAATTCGCCATCTTACAGAGTAAATATTGTTTTACTTTCGAAAAATATATTTGTATACGTTTTCTAAAAATTTAATTAAAATACTATAATCAGAAACAGTAAAACACAAATATAAGAACTTCCATATATCATTTCACTAAAAGGGTGTAAAGTGTGCCATTATTTTAATTGGAAAATAATATTGCCAATAGATTTTCATTAGTAATAACAAAAAAACTATAAAAAGTATTTCACCATTTTCGAGGTTTCATACTTCAAAAGGGTGAAAATGTAGTATATAGTGTGGAATTGCAAAACAAAATATTTTAAAAATTAACATTAAATGATTATTAACATAAATAATGTAAAAAAATAAAGTTTTATTTGGAGTCATATAAAGTCATAATAGGATACAACTCTACAGTTCAAATTTCAAGATATATATGTAATACATCATTTTAAAATGGATGTATGAGAACGCATTTATATTCTTAAACTTTTGTAATGTAAAGGAATAAGTGCTCATACAGAAGGAATTTAATTATAGCTGGTAATTGATGTACCTAATAAAGTCGCATTAGGGTTATGTAATGAGTTTTTGGATATTTTAATTAAAAAGCAACATGTTTGAAGTTAATAAAATGTGTTATGGGTACGATATTGTTTGTTATTCACCATAAAATTAGGATGATCATGCTTTAATTTATATATTTTTTATGTTTATAAATTATTACTTTACTGACAATTTATGTTTTAAGTTTCGTTGGTAATTCTAGTATATAGCCGTGATATATATATATATATATATATATATATATATATATATATATATATATATATATATATATATATGTGTTGGATCAGTAATGATTTCAAGGCCCCGGGTCTGCGTCTTATGTTCATTGTTGCTCGAAAGGAAATTCTCAAATAAAAAGTATATAAAAACCTACAAACATTTATATATAAATAAAAGACATTATTTAAAAATGTTCTGAATAAAACAATTAAATATCCATACAAAACTTTTTTTTGTTAAAATATTTTCACAATAACAGAATACTAATGTTAGTATTATTGTTTATTCAAAAAATTGCCATCACATGAATATTATATGAGTTAATTTACCAAGTTTGAATAAAAAGTAAAATTATTGTAAATGCAGAAAATACAAACAAAATCTCGATGGCGCGTAAAGTTCATTCTCGATTACTTTACCTCTAAATATCGTAAATGTCTTTTATTCGATATTTCGTATCCAGAATTGAGTTATAAATTTTAAAACGAGTTTTCGGCTTTCACTGGATGTTCGAAAACCAGTGTTTTTGGGAAGCACACTAGTTTATTTAATACTTAAAGACTAAACATATAAGAAAATCATGATCAACACCTCTATATGTATTTTGGAAAATATCGATTTTGTATTATTTTTGTAAGGTTATGACACTAAGAGTTCTTGAAACTTAAATAAACTAAAAATATCCAAAATACACATTTATGTGATAGGATATTACACCTGTAGGCCTATAACAAATTTCACCCGAATAATAAATACTTCTCTGTTTATGATTGGTTACGAAAGAACGGTGATTGTTCGATCTTCATACCCTGTACTTCCAGTGTAAATACAAAAATGGGCAGCCTAAATATACCTTGTTATTAATTTTGAGTTAAATGTCAAAGGGTCAAAATAAGTACAAATTCAGTTTAATTCAATTATTTTGGGCCTAAATTGTACGCTTTATTCAAAAGTTTACAAAATCACAGGCATAGGCACCATTGTCACCAGATTTCCCAAATTGAACAGATCTGATTATTCCGAACTTAATGCTATGATATTTAAAACGGTTTACAATTCTGTCAGCAAATGCTTTTCCATATACGTTTATCAAATTGTATTACTTTTAAATAAACATCACTCAGCTGGCTTATTCTTATAATTTAATATTAACACTGTTATAGCCATTTTCAATTAGCTAACTATATTTTTTAAAGTTTACACAATTCTCCTTGCTTACTGGTTTAACCTAAACTAAAATCTTTGTTGTTTTGCTTCACAGACCGTATGATCATAAATTTAAAGAAAGTTCACAAATACAATTTAACTGCAATCTTAATCAAACTATATTTTTAACGTAAATAAAATTCCTCTTCCGTTCCTTACTTGCTTAACGTAACCTTAATGTTCTCGTTTTTTTGTTCCACAGCCTGTATGATCACACATTTAATTGGTTTCACAAAAAATCTTGACACAGGTAGATTGTCTAAAGTGAACAGATTTCTCCTTGATTTCTATACTGGTGTAACCTAACCGTAACTTTGTTGTTTTGTTCCAGGGTCCGTACAATATTATATTTAAAAGGTTCTACAAATGCGATGATACAGGCGAAGACGCTTTTATTTACAAAAACAAATTTTACAAAGTGAACAGAACCCACCTAGCTTACAGAGATAACTTCACAGCTTTACGTGGAATAAACGACCACATGCAAGTAATTTGATTTATTATTGTTTGTGGTCAAAGTTGTCTCATAATAATTTACTAATCAACAACAAGAACGAGAAAGGGCATTCTATATGAATGTTATTTAGCAATTAAATATGTATCGTTCAAACCAAATTCCACAAGATTATTTATACACAAATCCACAAGTTTATACAAAAATCCTGTATTGGAGCTACTGACAAAAAGACACTGCAAACGGGTCTTACTTTCAAAAATCATTAACACAGGTTTTGATTAAATTTTATTCTATACAAACTGTTGCAATTAATATAACAAATTCAAAAGAAGAAAGATAAATTACGTATAACAAAGTGTATATGGCGGTAAAATTAATTTTTTTGAGTTAATCATCAGTAGGCCTACTTGCTATTTGCTTATTGACAATATTCCTATATTAATTTGAAACATTTATTTCAGTAGCAATGTGTTAATTTTTTAAAAATCGTAGTGATGTACACATGAAGTTAATTTTTAAGTGGCGCTTGCTATGACTTCCTTCACAAATAACAGTTATTGAGTTTTTTGCAGGTAATAGCAGACTTCAGCGTAATGGGCAATGGAGGTTGGAAGGATAACTTCATGCACTTAAGGCTGTTAAAAGCATGCAATGACATGCGCAGGATTTGTCCTGGAGTGATGGAATCATTCTTTCAGGCAGCTGGAGTAGCGTACCGCTGCCCTATGCCTGCAGTGAGTTGGTCAAATATGTCATTTTTGTATTTTATTGTTGTTGTTGTTGTTTCTGTTTGATGTTTTTATTCTGTGCCAGTTAGACTAATGAGGACGTGGGTTTGGCGTTAATGGAAAGGAAAAATAAGGCCTCAGAATGAAACATTTGTTGCATTCTGAAATGAACCTAATGAACCAAAATGTATGTTTTACTAATCATGTGATCAAAAAAATTCTGTTATTGTACTAAACTTAAAAATCACGTATAACATATTTTTCCTCCTTTGTATATCAATTTACATACTTGTAAAATACAATACATTATCAAAGCTAATTTTTAACAACTTAACCTGTAACTTCTTAAAGCCTTATCAGCTGTTCAATGAAATCAGCTGATCCCCACTAATTTATATAAAACAACTCGTTAATATAACTATCAAAATTAAATAAACGATTGATTTCTTGTACTTAAATTGGTAAAATGTCTTCATAGTTTCTGTTGTGTAGTGGTTATCTCGTGTGCCTCACTCGCAAAAGTGTGATCTCGGCGGAATCACCTACGTTTTCAATTAGCGTTAATTTAATAAGTGTCTTGAGACGCACAAACAATACTGTTATATATCAATATAAACATGTTCCTCGCATCACGCGTCCTATAAAATCCAACATCAAAACCAGCCCTAAAACACGATACATGTTACAAAAACCTCTATACGATTATCGTTGGAAATTTGAAACAAAATGGGTCGCACCCCTAAGAAAAAATAATAGTCTAAATACCTGAAGACTTATCTGCCCATAAATACTTATTAAAAAAAAATAAGCAATTCAGTCGGATAGCATGAGAGAGTCACCAGCTGTGTGAAGAAGAGGACCAGAGGTGATCGTTGCAGTACAACAAGTTTTTTCGAAACTGATTTGTTTTGACAGTAACTGGACCAATACATTAAATTAAAAAACGACATACCACTCCGTAAGCTTATAGCGGTCGATGGTTTTGATATTTTGTCCCATAAAGTAGCCTCTTCAAACAAAATCTACTTTATTGCTATGTCATTAAAACAACCACTTCAGATTTTCGCCTTAAAGTTATAACTAAAATTTGGTATAATTTTCTTATATTCTAAAACTTGAATTCACAATTTTACTCGTTTTACTAAAATGAAATAAAAGAAATTTAAAATTTTGGAGTAAATAAATAAATACAAATTCTCTTAGTCAGATATAAACATGTTTTCTTTAAAATATTGGTATTGTGATTTGATTTAATATTTTTCTTACTTGACCAAAATTAGAAATAAAATGACTAAAACTATAGCGACGTTCCGGTTTTCGTCGATAACTTAAGCACTGCATTTTTATATAGATAAACGCGAGTGTGCGTTTACCGGTAACTCACCTCTGTCTCTTAAACAAAACAGAACTGATCAGGTAAACATTTGGCTAAAATTATGTTTGTAGCACCCCAACCCTGAAATGATATAGGCGTGGACGATAAAAAATATTTAGCGGTAGGTAAGGAAAAGTAGTTTTTACAATGTTTTACCTAGTGCCAGGTTTTTGCAAAAAAAGAGTATTTAAAGCGTCTTAAAAACTTAAACTTTTTCATCCTCCTCTAATCCTAGCACGTCAGATCAAAAAATCTCACTTACTTTTAATTAAAAAAAATATTTTTTCATAATGTCATTTTAAGTATTTCCGAACTGATTTACCTCAACAAGAGCTTCTTTGGAAAGATTCACCAACAACCTTATAAGTTTTTGACACCGCTTGACCTTCCGCTGTGTTGGTAAAAGAAAATACAATAAGATTAAAACGTCACTTTATTACATATTATGTCCTAGGACTGGTTGTGATGTTGGATTTTGCGCGATTACACAGATTTATATTGTTTGTAAAGTATCAGTTGTTTCTCATCAATTCGTAACGATCAGCTGATTACATTGAACAGCTGATAGCCTATAATACGTTTTAAGTTACGTTCTTAATAACTAGCTATGACAATTTGTCATGTTTTGAACGAATTATAGCAATTAAAATAAAATCCATACATGATTTTTTGGTTCATTGACAGAAAGTTCCCTTTTTTAATGTTTAGGAATCTAATTCTTTTCAAAAATAGCACTTACAAATTCAATACATGTTTTAAAAGCATAGGCTTAACAATATTTTTTTAATTGTTAAGTAATTGAATGTTTAAATGTGTGTTTATTTTTGCACCGTTTATTAACATAATCAAAATTTGTTAGGCAGGCCATTACTAGAATCACATTATCTATTATATATTTAAATTATTATTAAGATATGATCAAAAGTTATTATGTTAAGCGACTATGTTTGAAATTATATGAAACTAATTATTTACTGTAATGGTTTAAAGGGTACCTACGAAATTAAGAACTGGATGTTTTTTTTGTCACTTGCAACACCCATATTTCCATACGGATTTTACAAGGCTACCGTCAATGTATTAGAGGGCAAGAGGCTTCTCACCTGCTACATATTTGAAGTGGAAATGCAACCAAAGACCAAAAGGCACATCTAAAACGTAAATTTGTATTGTGTGTTTTCAAACCTGATTTTTACAAAATAAAAGCTTTATTTGTTAGCAGTTAAATGGAATATATTTATTTTATTTGACATTAAACTGAATGTAATACACGGACAAGAGTAACCAGCGTCGATCATTCTTAATTATAAAAAAAAATTGGAATAACGTGAACCGAATATTTAACCAGAGAAACGATGAATAAATCAATGTCCATTGCTTCTTTGTTGTTGTACAATTTTATTGCTGAATTAAAATTTTACGCATGTGATATTAAAGAAAACAGACATCTACAATATAATTATAACCATATGAAATATCATTTTTGTACAATATACCACACTGTGAATGCTTTATAATAATTGTATAATTGTGGTGGCTATTGCTACGAATGTATTACATGTAATGACTTCGAAGGTAATTAATAATATATATAATGTGAATTTCAATATTTATGTTCATAATTTAAAAAATAAATATTTAATATAAGAAAATTTCGTCAGCAATGGATTGGAATTCATTTCGTCACCAGTGTATTTTCAAAAACAGATGTAATATGACGGAGCCACGAAACAATCAGCTCATTGATTTATTAGTATACTAATAAAGTGTATACGGCAAGAATGACGTATAATCGTGCTATCATAGGTTTCTAATCTGTTCTTCGCACTTAAAAGTGTTTAGGACATGGGTCAGTCTACTGCGTCCGTGAACTGCGCAACGTAAGGTTCGTAGTTCTAGCCGCACTTACTTCCGTTGCTTTTCCTCTTAACGTTTACTCTGACCCTTTGTTCTCATTAATCTAACTTGCATAAAATATGGACTTTAAGAATAAAATAAAAATAATAAAACATATAAAGAAAGAAAAATTATAAATTGAATTTTGTAAAATTAATCTGTATGGTGTGTCGAATATATTATAAATTCCTACCGTCCTAGATTAACAGATTAACTATAGTTCCGTAAGTTTCATTCTCCTACACATGTTAATGTTAATTTACTGACCAAATCAAACTTTGTCCAAGCTTTGGTCTGACTAATTGATCAACTACCAAACAATTTGTAATAACTTAGGCGTATTTAAAATCAGTGAGAGTTAATATTATCTATTTATATATTACTTATATGCAGGTTACTATTTGTTATTACTTGTTCTCTTAAGTCAGAATGTTTAGGCAATTTTTTGTAGATCTGAGACTGTCTTCAAATAGGCCCTGATGTCGCTATTTTCGATTATTTAAACTGTTCTCCTTAATTCAATTTTTTACACACACACCCATATATATATATATATATATATATATATATATATATATACATGTATGAGTGTGTGTGTGTGTGTGTGTGTGTGTGTGTGTGTGTGTGTGTGTGTGTGTGTGTGTGTGTGTGTGTGTGTGTGTGTGTGTGTGTGTGTGTGTGTGTATGGCTTGACACTTAGTACAACTCTCTGAAGATAAACTCGTAATTTTGATTAATTCTGTACAATAATGAAAACCTTAAAAAAACAAATTTTAATCTTCTTTCGATTTACTCACAGACTGAATATTTTTATTTTTAATTTTGTACGGTGATCTATGGATTATGAATCTTCAGCTTTGAATTAAATTCAGAATTTCGCTGATATTTCTACGACATTTTTGTAGATATATTGCCAACCAGATTTTTTAGCAAATTAGATTTAATTTAATTAATAAAAAATTTACACAATATTGCACAAAATTAAGTTATAAATTAAGTTGTAAGTTAATTAGCACAATAAAATAAACGCTTTTAAATTAGCAAATCTTAATAAAAGTTTTTAAATCTGTATTGAGAGCTTGCAGTTTTTGTTGCATTTAATGTTTCCTTTTGAAGTGACTTAAATACTGTCTGATTTTTTGCACCAAGAGTACATATGTAATTAAGAACTGGTTGTTTCATTTCACCATTTCGACTCTAGTGTTTCCGTACGTATTTTACAAAAACACCTCCAGCGTCATGGAGAACGGGAAGAGGCTCACTGTTTCGTCTTGGAAGTGGAAGTGGTGCCAAAAACTAGGAGCAAAACATAATTTTATCAGCTATATTATGGAAAAAGTATTATTGTTTGGTAGTTTTCACAAATATAGCCTATTACTTAATTTAACGTTTAATAAAATTTCACAAATGCACTAAACAAATATACAACTTTTTCACATTATATTTTTGCCAATAAAATTCCGACTGGAAGGCTAACGACAAAAATATCTGAATAATATTCTGATAATATCCTAATATGAATGTTTCAAGAACCCAATTTCGTCGAAGTTAGTCGTTTGTTTAGTCTCCAACAATGGGTAAAGAACACATATCCAACTTTTTTCGGACTAGAATCGCGCCTATCCGTTAGGTTATATCAATGCAAAATTTTTTCATATTGATAGCCTGATATAAAGAAATCAAAAAGAGTTAGATATATTAAAATCGCAATTTTGTTTTTCGTTGCCCAAATTTTTGTTTACTGTGTACAGTAATAAAGTAAAACGTGATCCTTCTACGATAAACAAAAACAAGTTAAATGACTAAATGTCTTAAAATCCAAATAAAAAATGCAATGTTCAGAAATATATTTCTAATGTTTGACGCAAACAATTATGGTTAAATAAAAAAATTGCCGTATATTTTAATGGATGTAAAAAACTAATTTATGGAGGTAATAACGTTTACAGTAAAACTGTATTTTCTAAATAATTTAAAATATTTTTTTAGTATTTCTAATACCTGCCCACCTTATCGAGTATACTATCGGATTAGTTTTTTTTTTTTGCAAGTTTGATTGAAGTCAAACTTAGTTGCTGTTATACGTCTTTTGGATTTTAAGACATAGAGATTTGAACCTTTTAGTAGTGGAATTTAAAAAACTTTTGTTTCACTTCCAAAACATAAGATAAACCTGTGTAATGCCAGCGTAGGAGGAACAGAGGCAAAGAGGAATCACTAAGACTCCTGAAATATCATATACAGCACCAGGAAGGAATTTATGAAACGAGGAGAAAAAATTAAAGTTAAAGGGAAGAAACAATTAAGTGTTTTTGTTATTAAACAATTAAGGATTTTCATGATTAAAATTGTGGATTATAATAAGTTTTAAATATACATAAGTTGATAAAAGGCCGTGGAACCCAGAAATGTTAATAAAGCTACAGCTATATGTATGTAAAATGGTATACTTGTAAATTTATTAACATATGTTATAACTTTAACATTATATTTTGATAAATAATAAAAAAAGGGTAATAATAAATAATTTAAAATATAAAATTAGGCTATAATTATAAGCTACAAATTCAAAAATAAAAATACTAAAATCGTAACTACGTCAGAAATATCATTTACTTTAATGAATGAAGGGAAAACACCTATTTCTAAATATCGTAAGAATAAGTAAGAAGTTTTTTTGTAGGATATTAGAAAAAATAGTAAGTTTACGGTTGGGAATGTACTCGGAAAATGGATTAATTAAGCACATATAATGAAGATTGAGGCTTATAACAATCGCAGGACTTTCCAATGATGTAGGAGGGATTTTTAGATAAATAAAGCAGTCCAGAATGTAGTTTGTTCTTAAAAGAATGTAAAATTTGTATTAAAAATTTTTGTAGGAACCTCTTCTCGTTCTCCATGACGGTGGAGGTGATTTTGTAAAATACGTACGGAAACACTAGTGTCGCGTTGGTGTGATGAAACAACCAGTTCTTAATTACGTAGATACTCTTATGTAATTACATATGGACATCAGACAAATGTAAGCAACTTCAAAGGAAACAATAAACACAACAAAAAACTGTAAGCTCTTAATACAGAATGAAAAACGTTTAATAAGATTAGTTAAAATTTAAAATAGTTAATGTTATTGTTCTATTTAAAGTACAACATAATTTATAACTTAATTTTTGTACAATATTGTGTAAATTTAATACTGTTCAAATTACATTTAATTTGTCTAAAAATCTGGTTGGCAATATAACTACAAAATGTCGTAGAAATATCAGCGAATTTCTGAATTCACTTTATAGTTGAAGATTCATATTAAAAATAATCTGTGTACAGAATGAAATATAAACATTTACAGTCTGAGAGTAAATCGAAAGAAGACTAAAGCTCTTTTTTATGGTTTTCATTATTGTACAGAATTAATCAAAATTATGTGTATTATCTTCAGAAGTTGTACTAAGTGTGAAGCCTTATATATATTGTATGTATACACACACACACACACACACATATATATATATATATATATATATATATATATATATATATATATATATTACATGAACTATGCATGTGGTTGTATGCATGTTTGTTTGTGTGTGTGTGTGTGTGTGTGTGTGTGTGTGTGTGTGTGTGTGTGTGTGTGTGTGTGTGTATATGTTGGACTAGACATTTTATACCAAAGTTGTTTAAAATAGTCATACAACGAATAGCCAGTATTTTTAGAAAAACGCACACAAAAAGAATAATTTACCTCTGCAATGGCGGTTAAGTTAGCTGTTGTTTTGAAAGAAAGCCACCTAAAGATGAGTCATTGTGTAATCATATATTCCCTGAAAATCCGAAATTGTTTCGTTTCTTTGATTACTTTGTTGAACGGTGGTTAGATGATAGTGAAATACCAATTGAAATGTGATATTGCTATGATAGGCGACACCATAATGCAAACATTGTGGAAGTTGGGCACAACAAAATTAATAAGGGCCTGTTTGATAACAGTCTCAGATCTACAAAATTTTGGCTAAACATACTGACTTAAGAAAACAAGTCATAAAAAAGGTAAATAGTAACCTGTAGATAATAAAAAGATAAATAGATAATATTGACTCATGCTGACTTTAAAAACGCCTAAGTCATAAAATATTACTTGTTAGTTGATCAGTTAGTCAGACCAAAGCTTGGATAAAGTGTGACGTGCATCATAAATTAACATTGAAATGTCAAGGTGAATAAACATTGGGAACCATAATTAATCTGTATATCTATAAAGATAAACTTTATAAGACATTTGACACAACAGAGAAACTAATAGTACAAAATTAAATAGAAATTATTTCTTCCTTTAATTGTTTTTTTATTTTCATTTTTTCTTAACGTCCATATTTTATGCCAGTTCGACTAATGGGGATCAAGTATCAGTGTAAACGATAAAGGAAAAGCAACGGAAATAACTACGGCTAGAACTGAGAACCTTAATTTGAGCATCAGACTAAAAGGTGTTTTACTACTTCGCCCGCCGTGTTCCCAAAAAATAGACATATCCAGAGTGTGTTTAGTACAGTCAAAAATATGGCAACAAAAAGAGCTAAAAACAGTTTATCATTTTAAAGATAATTAGTATATTTGTAATAAATAATAATTTAGAGAGATCTGGGTGATAAGTATGTATGTAAAAAAATAAATAGGAATGATTATTTTCTGTAGAAGTTATGAAGGAAAATATCAATATAGTAATAACAGTTATTACTTTTAACAGAAAATTTTTCATTTCTTTTTATGATTGAGAAAATATGATAGCCTTCACTGTAAATTATTTCTTAAGTGAAGACTTCTCAAATTGGGCTTAAAATTTTTTGTGCGAGAAACAAATCAGAAACAAGTGATAGTAATAACATACAACAGTCTTGTCGTATACACTTTATAAGAATACTTAATGTTAATTTAAGACTATCAGTGAGATTATTGTTTCGGGCTCAGTGATATAATTTCTGCTTTTGAAAGTACAATGATGAGGCAATGAATTCCAATCCATTGTTGCCTAACCTTTTTTATTTTCTAATTTCTTATTCTTTCTAATTTTTTTATATTTAATATTTATTTTATATATTCCATTTATTTTTTGTATGTTACATTCATATTTCATTATTGTTATATTTATATTATAGATGTCTGTTTTCTTTCATATCATTTTTGTAAACTACTGTTAATTCAGCAATACGACAATTAATATAATTGTACCATTACAAACCAGCAATGAACACTGATTCATTCATCGCTTCTCTGTATAAACTTTTGTTTTACTTAATTGCCACATTTTTTTATAATTAAATTGATCGAGACTGTTTACACATGTCTGTTTATTACATTCAGTTTAGTTTCAAATAAAATAAATATATTTCATGAAACTGTTAACAAATAAAGCTTTATATTTTTATAAAAATCAGGTGGAAACCACACAATACAAATTTACTTTTAAGTTGTGCCTTTGGTTATTGATATCACTTTACCCTCAAAGATGAAGCACGTGATGAGGACCTTCTTGTCCTCAAATACCTTGATGATAGCCTTGTAAAATTCGTATGGAAATATGGGTGATGTAAGTGTCACAAAAAAATTCAGTTCTTAATTTCGTGCTTACCCTTGAAACAATAACAGTAAATAATTAGTTTCGTAGAATTTCAAACACAGTCGCTTAACAGTTAAATAACTTTTATTCACTTCTTAATAATAATTAAAATATAATGTAGTCAATGTGTTCGAGTAATATTTAACAAACTTTGATTACATTAATAAAAGGTGCAAAAATAAACGCACATTTCAACATTCAATTACTTAATTTTTTTTTTAATATCTAAAGTATGCTTTTAAAACATGTAGATAATTCGACAGTGTCATGTTTGAAAAGAATTAGATTCCGAAACATAAAAAAAAGGAAATTTCTGTTATCATACGTAAAAATCATGTATCGGGTTTTCTCTTCCTTTTTGTTTTAATTGCTATAATTCATTCGAAAACACGGAAAATAATCATATTTAGTTTTTAGCAACATAACCGGAAACGTATTGGAGGTTATCAGCTGTACAATGAAATTAGTTGTTCGTAACGAATTAATTTAAAATAACTTTTTTTTTTAGCCTTTAATGGAACACATTTAGTCAATTTTGGGTTCTTTTGGGCTTTCAACTTTGGTTCTTTTAGAAGTTTCATCTGAAGTCCACAGTTTGAAGATCTAACGACCACTGTTCTTTTTTAATCAACCATAGACAGAAAAATATTGATTATTCGGGTGAAATTTGTTATAGGCATATAGCAGTAATTTCCTAAAACATAGGTATGTCTTTAAGCTATATTTGTCTTTTCAATTTTGAGATCTCTTAGTGTCATAATCTTCCAAAAATAATACAAACTCGATATTTTCCAAACCACATATAAAGATGTTCGTCATGATTTGCTTATATTTTTAGTGTTTAAGTATTAAAAATAATTCGTGTGCTTCCCAAAAAAAAACTGGTTTTTGAAGTTCCAGTGAAAACCGAAAAATCGAGTTAAAATATATAACTCAAATAAATGTAAGAAATATCGAATAAAAATAAAATTACGGGTTTACAGTTAAAGTAAACGATAATGAACTTTGTGTGCCATTGGGGTTTTGTTTGTATTTCCTGCATTTTTTTTAGCCCTCAATAGAACACATTTAGTCAATTTTGGTTCTTTTGGGTTTTCAACTTTGGTTCTTTTAGGTTTTTGAAATTCTCCCAATACATGTTCAGTCTTATAGATCTCTGTAGTCCAACTTCCTCCGAGTAAAAGGCAACTCTTTTTGTTCCTTCTATAAATTTTAATCTAGTGTTTTTATCCCTAAGGATTGGATTTTCCCTTCCTTCTTTTAGACGTTCCTCCCTTATCCCTAATTCTTTTAGGTCCTGTTCCACTTCCTTATGCCACTCATTCTTTACTTTCATCTTAAATTGGTAATTTAGGAGTTTCTTCGTCAGTCTGGTAGCCTTATTAGGTGTCCATAAAAAGCCAGTCTCTTCTTTCTAATATTATCTAACAGATGTTCATTATCCTGATAGATTCCTGAACTTGGCAGCAGTTTGTATGTTCCTTCTGATATGTGTTTTTTTGTTGATAATGGTTCTCAATATTTTTCTTTCTAATTTGAATCTCCTCTGTTCTGTTTCGGCTTCTTAGATTAAATAAAGTTTCCGCGGCGTAAGTCACTTCCGGTCTTGTGACCGTATTATAATGTCTGATTTTCGACTTTATGTAAAGCGACTTTTTCTTATACGTTCCTCAAGTTAACTTTAGGGCCTTCTTTAATTTGTTCGTTCTATTTATTTATTGCCAGTTTTTCGGCTATGTTTCTAGTGATATTTTCTCTCAAATACTTAAAATTAACCACTATCTTTATTCGTTCGCCTTCTATTTTTATAGACTTTTGTTCTGACTTTTTAGTCGGCATTATTCCGTATTTTCGAAGGATATCTGTAAGCCAACCTTTTTTGCTATGTTTTTCAGCGATTTGATTTGCTGTTCCGTTTCTTCCCAACTATATGAGAGGAGTGCTAGATCGTCTGCAAAGGCCAGGCAGTTAAGTCTGATTCTTGTCCCTATCTTTATCTGTCCAGTACTCTTGCTCCATTCTCTGATGATTTTCTCCAACACGCAATTGAACAGTAAGGGAGAAAGACCGTCTCCTTGCCTTAATCGTGTTTTAATCTCGAAAGGTTCTGAAACTTCCCCTCGGAATTTCACTCTGGATTGAGTGTTTTGAAGTGTAATTTTGAAAAGATTGATTAATTTTGTATATAGGCCAAATTCTTTCAAAGCTTTTATTAGTAACTCCCTGTGGATGCAATCATAACCTTTCATGAAATTTACAAAATATATGATTATGTTTTTATTTTTCCGTTTTTGGTGATCGATTATCCATTTCAGAGCCATTACAGAGCTCCGGGCCACTTCTTCCCGGTCTACATCCTCCTTGATACACCCATAGCTCTCGGTACACCTGATCCTTTATTCTTCCTAGCAGGATTTTTTAGAAGATTTTATACGTTACGTCCAGCAACGAGAAACCCCTGTAATTGTTGGGGTTCGTTTTATCCCCTTTTTTATGTATGGGGTGGATTAATGCCATGTTCCATTCTTGCGGTATTTCCTCTTTTTGTCAGATTTTGACTATTTCCTGGTGTAGTTTTTTTATTACCAATATGTCAGCGTTTTCCAGATTTCCGCAGTTAGTTGGTTTTCTCCTGCTTTATAGTTTTTGAGGTCAGTGATGGCTGTTTTGACCTCTTCAAGGGATGGAGGTAATAATTTTCTAGTGGAGCCTTGGATTCCCTCTCTCCGTCGAAGTCCAAAGTCAAGCCTGGTTCTTTGCAATTTAAAAGGTTCTTAAAGTAGTCCGCTAAATCATCGCATTGTCTGGGTTGCTGTGGGCAAACTATCCCTTCTGGTCTTTAAACATTAACGTCGGGGGTGTATGTGGATAGGTGGTACTTGAAGGTGTTATAATAGTCCCTTACGTTATTTTTCTAAAATCTTCTATTTTTTCTAGCAAGTCCTTTTCATGTTTTCTTTTAATCTCTCTTATCTCTTTCGCCACTTCTTTTCTGGTTTGCTCTAGGATCTTGGTTGTGCTCTCGATCTTATGGCTTTGGGCGTTTAGCCATGCTTGGTGCCTCTAGGTGTTTCAGTTTACCTAGTTTTGGGAGGGAGTTTATATTTATTGTGGCCAAATTTTTAAATCTTTTAACTTTCGAAATAATTTTGATATCAGATTATTATCCTTTAGGCGGTGTCCTACCGAATCCGAGTGACATCTTTTCCACTTTGCGGACGGTGGTAGTTTCTTTTTAAAAGACTTTTCCATTTTTGACTGTCAGGTTGTCAACCGAATAGAGCCAGGCTCCAGGATTTTACAACTACGGAGGTGATCCGCAGAGGATAGCTCTTTTGCCCTCTCTGCCTTTGGGAAATCCTTCCTCATCCGCCATGATGAAAATTTCAAGTTTTAAAAAGGCTTTAAATAAACTTTTTTGTGCAAAAACTGGCACTAGATAAATAAAAGTAAAAACCACTGTTCCTTAACTAACTCTACATATTTTTTATCGTCCACGTGTATATCCTTTCAAGGTTCGAGCCGCTACAAACACTATTTCGCCAAATTTTAACATGATCAGTTCTGTTCTGTTTAAGAGACAGAGGTGCGTTACCGGTAGACGCACAATCGCGCTAATCTATACAAAAATGTTGTTCTTAAGCTATCGACGAAAACCGGAATGTCGTTACAGTTTCTATAATTTGTTTAGTCATATTTACTTCAAATTTTGGTCAAGTAAGAAAAAATATTAAATCAATTCACAATACCAATAATTATTTTTGTTAAGTTTTAAGATAATCCAATACAATATAGTTTTTCTAATACAAACATTTACTCTTATTTTTTACATTTGTATTCTTTAAGAGATGATTTCATTATTTGTATTCCAGAGTTTATATGTAAAATATAAGATAGCTTAAACATAGTTGTTAACAAGCGAAATTTTTCAACAGTTTCAAAATTGCAGTTATTTTAAGTCTTTAAAGGTTTGGCTGTTGTCTTTATTCAATTTCGTATTTTTAAAGTCATTTAAAATGCTATTTGCCCATATGCAGATTTTAATGCTGATTTTGATGGCAATATCAGGAACTCAAAATTCGGTAGGATATTTTTTTTCAAAGACGCTTTTATCACGTAGGCTAGACAGGAAAATTATTTTTAATTAAAAAGTTATCGCGAATAATTTTCAACATTTACTTACAATAATGCAAACAAAAAATATTATCTCAAAACATACACAAATGTAACTCATCCTAATGCAGATTAACAAATGACTTTGTAGAACAAAAATATTATTGCTTATTAAAAACAAAGTACACAATAATTATGCTTCCTGTTTAGATACCTACGTCCTGTGTTTTTTTCCAGAACAGCTGATTAAAAATAAGTGATCATATGTCGCAAGAATATTTTTTGTTTAGTTTTGACTGACCACAATACGTCAGTCAATCGCAGTGCCTGAGGTTGTACTACCCGTTCATCTAGTCTCTAATCTAGTCTAATCTATGAAATGAATAAAGATGTTATGCCTAATCGAAATTGAATATTATTAGATATTTTCTTATAAACTTTTAAATCTCAAAAAACGTAAAAAATAATCTAATTATAATATTAATCTTTTTGGTATTCAAAATATATATATTTCGAATAAAAGTAGATATTCATAAAATTAATCTATTTCTTCTTTTCTTGATATATAATAGTGAGAAATATTTAAACGTTAAAAAGTTCAATTTTAATAAACAAAATATTAAGAAAATCAAAAACTTAGTTTTAAGCTAACTTAAACAACTGCATAGCGAAATCAAGTGAAGAGTCATTTGTGCCAAACTTACTTATTCAGGCTGGCATTCCTCTCTCCACTTCAAGGTCTACACAATAGTCGGACGTTAAAAAAAAAATCAAGGTCTACAGGTTTTAAAAAAAAATATTCCAGTACCATTTAATTTTAAAACGAAGTTTCTGTCTTAGGTTGCCTTCCTGTTGGTCCTTTTTTCAACGACGATTTTACATTCTTTTTGGAACAAACTATACAAGTCTGGCCTGCCTTATTTATCTAAAAATTCCTACCACAACGTTGTAACGTATGGCTATTCTTGTAAGCCTAATTCTTCATATTATGTGCCTAATTAATCTATTGCAGAGTACATCCCCAAACCTAAACTTACTGTTTTCTAAATTTCCTACAAGCAAACTTCGTACTCGTATTATATTTTGAAACAGATGTTTTGCCTTCATTCATTAAAGTAAATGATATTTCGGACCTAGTTTACGTTTTCAGTATTTTTATTTTTAATTGGTAGCTTAGAATTTTAGCCTAATTTTATATTTTAAATTATTTAGTATTATCCTTTTTTCTTTATTTTATATCGAAATAATATGTTAACGTTTTAACATACATTCATAAATTTACAATTAAACCATTTTCCATATCTCTAGCTGTAGTTTTCGTTACATTTCTGGGTTCTTCTGCCTTTTAACAACTTATGTACATTTACACAGGTTTATTTTATGTTTTGGAAGTGAAAAAGAAATGTTTTTCCAAAATGACATCCCTAAAAAGTTAAAATCTCTATGTCTCTACATGCAAAAGACGTATTTACAAACATTTGGCTAATCAAACTGACTTAAGAGCTGAAGTCATAAAAAATAATAAATAGTAACCTGTATATACAAAATAGACAAATAGATAATATCGACTCACGCTGTCTTTAAAGACGACTAAGTTATAAAAAATTACTTGGTATTTGATCATCTAGTCACACCAAAGTTTGGACAAAGTGTGATATGATCATTAAATTAACATTGAGATGTCCAGGTGAATAAAACATTGAGAACTATAGTTAATCTATACGACTAAGAAGGTTAATCTATATATCTGTATATCTAGTAAGGTTGGAGTTTATAATACACTCGACACAACAGAGTATTAATTGCACAAAATTAAATAGACCTTTTTTTTCTTTCTTGTTTTTTATTTTTTTTTAACGTCCATATTTTATGCCAGTTAGACTAATTTGGACGTAAACAGTAAGGGAAAAGCAACTGAAGTAACTGCAGATAGAACTACGAAACTTAAGGTGCGCAGTTCACAGTCGCAGCAGACTGACCGTTTCGACCACCGAGTTCCCAATATTCAGAGGGTGTGTGGTACAGTAAAAAATATAGCAACAAGCAAAGCTGAAAACAATTTCTTATTTTAAAGACAATTAGTACTTTTGTAATAAATAATAATTTAGATAGATCTGAGTAAAAACTATGTATATGAAAAAATAGGAATGATTATATCCTGTGGAAGTTAGGAAGGAAAATATCAATAGAGTAATACAGTTATTTATTTTAACAGAAAAAAATTTCTCTTCTATTTACAATAGAGAAAATATGGTAGGGTTTACTGTAAATTATTTCTTAAGTGAAGACTTCTCAAAATGGGCCTAAAAGGTTTTGTGCGAGAAACAAATCAGAAATCGTGACAGCAATAACATAAAACACTCTTGTCGTATACACTTTATTAGTATACTTAATGTTAATTCAAGACTATCAGTGAGCTGATTGTTTTGTTGCTCAGTGATATGATTTCTGCTTTTCAAAGTACAATGACGAGGCAATCAGTTCCAATTCATTGTAGACTAACTTTTTTTATTTTCTCATTTCTTATTCTTTCATATTCTTATTCATATTCTTTTGTTTTTATATTTATTTTTTTATATTTCATTTATATTTTTGTTATATTTATATTTCTTTATTGTCATACTTATATTGTAGATGTCTGTTTTCTTTAATATCATTTGTGTAAACTGCTGTTAATTCATCAATACGGTCATTAATATAATTGTACCACAAAACCAGCAATGAACACTGATTCATTCATCGTTTCTCTGGTTAAACTTTCATTTCACTTAATTGCCAAACTTTTTTATAATTAAAAATTATGTAGATTGTTTACTCTTGTCCATTTATTACATTCAGTTTTGTGTCAAATAAAATAAATATATTTCATGAAACTGCTAACAAATGAAGCTATATATTTTTATAAAAATCTAGTAGAAACCACACAATACAAATTTACGTTTTAGTTGTGTTTTTGGTTATCGGTACCTCTTCCACTTCAAAGATGAAGCATGTGAGGACCTTGTTGTTATCAAATGCCTTTGTGGTAACCTTGTAAAATCCGTATGGAAATATGGGTGTCGCAAGTGTCAAATAAAACATCCAGTTCTTAATTTCGTAGGTGCCCTAGTGAAACAGTTGAAGTAAATAATTAGTTTCACAGAGACTTAAACACAGTCGTTTAACAGTGCAAACAACTCTTTATCATATGCTAATAATAATTTAAATATAAAATAGTCAATTTGATTAAAATAATAGTCTGCTCTAACAAACGTCGATGATAATAATAAAAGGTGCAAAAATAACACACATTTCTACATTCAATTACTTAACAAATAAAAGTGTCAAGTGCATGCTTTTAAAACATGCATATTTTTGATATTTTAGATTCCCAAACATAAAAAAGGCCATTTCTGTGTTTAAACCTAAAATAAAATCATTTATCTTGTTTTCTTTTCCTTTTATTTTAATTACTATAATTCATTTATTAAATACGACAAATTGTCAATAGGTAGTTTTAACAACATTTTTAAATCTTATATATGGGCTAATACTGTTCAATGAAATCAGCTGATCGTTACGAAGTAATGTAAAACAACTGATATTTTACTATAATTAACAATATAAATCTGTTGAATCTCGCAAATTCCAACATCACAACCAGCCCTAGATCATGATACGTGTTAAAGTGACGTTTCAATCTTATTATACTTTCATTTACCAACACTGCGCAAGATTAAGAGGTGTAATAAATCTTATAAGGTTGTTGGAGAATCTTTCAAAAGAAGCTCTTGTTGATGTAAATCAGTACGGAGATAGGTAATATGACAATTCTGAGAAATACTTTTTTAATTCAAAATAAGTTTATAAATGTTTGGGAATTTTGAACTGACATGCTAGGATTAGAGTGGGATGAAAAATTTATAGTTATTAAGAGGTATGCCGGCTTCAAACTGCCTCTTTTGTGCAAAAATGGCGCTACATAAATAAAAGTAAAAACATTTTTTCATTAACAACCTCTAAATATATCTTATTGTCCACTTATATATCTTTTCAAGGTTTGGGCCGTTGCAAAGTTTATTTTCGTCAAATTTTAATGTGATCAGTTCTGTTCTGTTTAAGAGCCAGAGGTACGTTACCGGTAGACGCACAATCGCCCTAATCTATATAAAAATTTTGTTCTTATTTTATCGACGAAAACTGGAACATCAAATTTTGATCAAGTAAGAAAAAATTAAATCATCTCACAATACCAATAATTAAAAGAAAACACACATTATTGTCTGACTAAAAGAATTTGCATTTTTTTATTTACTCCAAAACTGTAAATTACTTTTTATTTCAAATTAGTTAAACCGAGTTCAACTATGAATCTTTATATAAAAGCAACGTTTGAAAAAAATATGAAAAATACAAAAATTCCTTTTATTTGGTATACGTTTAAGGCCAAACTCTGTACTAGTTTGTTATGAAAAAGCGATAAAATAGATTTTGTTTGAAGAGCTATTTTATGGAACAAAATATCAAAATCGTTGAAGTTCGTAATCTTACAGAGTGGTATGTCGTTTTTGAGTTTAATGTATGGGTCTTGTTTTTTCAAAACAATTTAGTTTATAAAAACCTTTTTGTACTGCAACGATCACCTCTTTTCGATAATGTGCGCTTCTTCTCACAGTTGGTGACTCTCTCACGATATCCGACTGAATTGCTATTTTTTTAAATGATAAGTATTTATGTCCAGATAAGTCATCAGGTATTTACTCTATTATTATTTTCCTAAGGGCTTCGACACATTTGGTTCCAAAATTCCAACGAGTATAGTACTGGAGAGGTTTTTTTACATGTATCATGTTCTAGGGCTGGTTTTGATGATTAATTTCATGGGACGCATGATGCGACAAAAGTCTTTATATTGATACATGACAGTATATTTTGTGCATCGCAAGTAACATATTAAATTAATTATAATTAAAAATTTATGTGTTACATTCTTGTCGTATACACTTTATTAGTATACTTAATGTTAGTTTAAAATTATCATTATTAAGAGCTGATTGTTTTGAGGCTCAGTGATATGATTTCTGCTTTTGAAAATACAATGGCGATGCAATGATTTTCAATCCATTGTTGACTAACTGTATTTATATATTTAATATTTATTTTTTTAATTATGAATATAAATATTAGAATTCAGAATATAAACGTTAATGATTAACGCCGTTGTATTACATGCGTAGCCACAGCCATCACAATTATACAATTATTATAAATCATTCACAATGTAGTATACTGTGTAAGAACAATGTTTCCTATTGTCATAATTATATTATAGATTTCTGTTTTCTTTGATATCAATTTTGTAAATTTTTAATTCAGCAGTAAGATCAGTAATATAATTGTACCACAACAAACCAGCAATGAACACTGATTTTCTTCATCGTTTCTCTGGTTAAATTTTCGTTTCACTTAATTGCCACATTTTTTTAACAATTAAAAACGATCGATATTATTTACTGTAGTCCATTTATTACATTCAGTTTAATGTCAAATAAAACAAATATATTTGTTGAATCTTTTAACAAATAACGCTTTATTTTTTTTATAACAATCAAATGGAAACCACACAATACAAATTTATATTTAAAATGTGCCTTTGGTTATCGGTACCACTTCCCCCTCAAAGATGAAGCACGTGAGGACCTTCTTGTCCTCTGATATGGTGATGGTAGTCTTGTAAAATCCGTATGGAAAAATGGGTGTCGAAAGTTTTAAAAAAAAAATCCAGTTCTTAATTTCGTAGGTACCCTGGAAACAATTACAGTAAATAATTAGTTTCGTAGAATTTAAAAACAGTCGTTTAACAGTGCAAATAACTTTTAATCAAAAAATATTAACATATATTAATAACTTATATATGCATGTAACTATTTATATAAAAAAAATTTATAACTTATACATAAAAATAATAACTTATATGTAAAGAAGTCAATGTGATTCCAACAATAGCCTGCCTAACAAACATTGTCATTTTTAATAAATTTTGGAAAAATAAACTTAAAATTCTACATGCAATTACTTAACAAATAAAAGAAATTGTCAAGCGTATGCTTTTACAACATGAATTGAGTTCGTCAGTGCTATTTTGAAAATGAATTAGATTCCTAAATATAAAAAAGGATATTACTGTTATTAAACCTAAAATAAAAATCGTATGTCTTGTTTTCTTTTTCTTTTTATTTTAATTACTATAATTCATCGAAAACACAAAAAATACTTATATTTAGTTTTTAACAACATAACCGAAAACGTATTAGAAACCTATCAGCTGTACAATGCAATCAGTTGATCATAACGAATTAATGTAAAACATCTGATCTTTTACTATAACTAACAACATAAATCTGTGTAGTCACGCAAAACCCAACATCACAACCAGCCATAAAACATGATTGTTAAAGTGACGTTTCAATATTTATATACTTTCATTTTACAACAATGCGTAAGGTTAAGAGGTGTAATAAATTTTAAAAGGTTGTTGTGAATTTTTCAAAAGTAGCTCTTATTGAGGTAAATCTGTACAAAATTATGAATGATGACAATTCTGACAATTCGTGACAATATGAAAATTCAGAAAAATATTTTTTTTAATTGAAGGTAAGATTAGACATTTTTGGAGATTTTTTGATCTGACATGCTAAGATTAGAAGGGGATGAACAATTTGAAGTTTTAAAGAGGCTTTAAATAACCTCTTGTTGTGCAAAAAACTGTCACTAGATAAATGAAAGTAAAAATTATTTTTCCTTAACTACCTCTAAGTATCTTTTATCGTCCACATCTATATCTTTTGAACGTTCGGGTCGCTACAAACATCATTTTCGCAAAATTTTAACGTGATCTGTTTAAGTACCAGAGACGCACAAGTACCGGTAGACTCACAATCGCGCCAATCTACATAAAAATGTAGTACTTAAGCTATCGACGAAAACCGGAACGTCGTTTAGTATCTCAAAATGTTTTAGTCAATATTTAATTCAATTTTTTGTCAAGTAAGAAAAAATATTAAATCAACTCATAATGACAACAATTAAAAGAAAAATATATATATATATATATATATATATATATATATATATATATCTGACTACGATAATTTGTATTTTTATTTACTCCAAAACTGTAAATTTCTTTTATTTCATATTCCTTAAACCGAGTTCAACTGTGAATCTACATATGAGAGCAAAGTTTGAGAAACTAAGAATTATAACAAATTTTCAGTTTTAACTGTAAGACGAAACTCTGAACTAGTTTTTTATGAAATAGTGATATATGACGTTTTCTTTGAAGAGGCTACTTTACGGGGAAAAATATCAAAATCGCCAACAGCCGTCAGTTTACAGAGTTATATGCCGTTTTTGAATTTAATGATTGCATCCAATTATTGTCAAAATAACTTAGTTTCGAAAAACCTACAACGATCACCTCTGGTCGATACTGTGCGCTTATTCGCACAGCTGTTGACTATCTCATGCTGTCCGACTGAATTTCTTCTTTCTTTTAATGATAAGAATTTAGGTTCAGATAAGTCATCAGGTATTTGGACTATTAATTTTTCTCAGTTGTTCGACCCATTTGGTTAATAATATGGATAGGATTTTTTTAATGTTTATCAGGTGTCAGGTCTGGTTGTGATGTTGGATTTTTCGGGGCGCGTGATTCGAAGAAAACGATTATATTGATATATCACAGTACATTTTGAGCTTCGCAAGTGTCATATTACATTAATTATAATTAACAATTAAGGTGTTTCCGCCGGGATCGAACCTGGATGTTGCGCGAGTCAGGTAAATGCAATAACCACTACACTACAGAAACTACGAATACGATTGACCAATTTACGTATAACAAACGAATTTTTAATTTCATTTTGAAAGTTTTATTAAAATATCATAGCCTATGTTTCATTTTAATACGTAGAGATCAGCTGATTACATTACATTACAACAGCTTATAAGCTATAACAAATTTTAGGCTATGTTGTTAAAAACTAGCTATGATAATTTATCGTGTTTTTGAAAAAAATAACGTAATTGTAATAAAAGGGAAGAGATAAGACGATTTATTTTTATTTTTAGTTCAACAAAAAAAAAATATTTTTGTCAGATGATTACTGAAAAATACATTCATATAAAAAGATTGTTAATTAGGTTCATTTCAGAATGCAAAACGATTTTCTTTCTGAGGCCTTTAGCTTTACTTTCCATTAACGCCAGTCAGACGTCCTAATTAGTCTAACTGGCACAGATTATAAACTTCAAACAGAATCAACAACAACAACAACAACAATAAACTACAAAAATGACATATTTGACCAACTCACTGCAGGCATAGGGCAGTGGTACACTACTCCAGCAGCCTTAACGATAGACTCCATCAATCCAGGAAAGGTCTTGCGCACGTCATTGCACGCTTGTTCCAGATTTATGTGCATGAAATTATCTTTCCAGCCTCCATTGCCCATCACACTAAAGTCTATGGTTAACTGCAAGAAAAACGCAATACGACTTTGAAAATATAACACATTTTTACTGCAATAAATGGTGATAAAAAATTATACAAACATCTTTAGTAAGAATAAAGGAAGAACTGAAGATTAACTCAGACAAATTTATTTTTCCGCTCCACTTTTTTATACGCTTTTTCTCTGTTTTCTTTTGAATTTGTTATAATAATTTCAACAGTTCGTATAGAATAAAATTTAATCAAAATCTGTGTTAATGATTTTTAGAAGTTAGACCAATTTTTAGAACTTTTTGTCAGTTGCTCCAAAAGTGGATTTTTTGATAAACTACCTGATAATAGTAAAGCTGTAATTGATTTGCACCGCACTTTTATAATTGTTAAATAACATGCATATATAATGCACTTTTGCCGTTCTAGTTTTTTATAAGTTTATTCTTATGAGAAAACTTTGAATACAACCAATAATATGTCAAATTACTCGCATGTGGTCGGTCAGGCCACGTAAAGCTGTCACGTTATCTTTGTAGACTAGGTGGGTTCTGTTCACTTTGTGAAATTTGGTTGTGTAAATAAAAGCGTCTTCGCCAGTGTCAACGCATTTGTAGGCCCTTTTAAATATAATATTGTACGGACCCTGGAACAAAACAACAAAGTTACGTTTAGGTTACACCAGTATAGAAATCAAGCAGAATTCTGTTCCCTTTAGACAATCTACTTTGATAGAATTAACACCTATATCAGAGTATTTGTGACCTCCATTAAATATATGATCATAAGGGCTGTGGAACAATAAAACAGGAACATTGTGGTTATGTTAAGCCAGTATAGAACGTAAGAAGATTTTTATTTATTTTAAAAATATTGTTTCATAAATAATGGCGTCTATGAAATTGTATTTCTGAACTTTCTTAAAATTTATGTTCATACGGGCTGCGAAACAAAACAACAAAGAGTTTAGTTTAGGTTAAACCAGTAAGCAAGGAGAATTGTGTAAACTTTAGAAAATATAGTTTTCGATAGGAAGCGGCGATAGCAGAGTTAAGTTTATGTTATAACAATAAGTCAATCAAGTGATGTTTATTTAAAAGTAATACATTTTGGTAAAAGAGTGAAGAAAAGCATGTGCTGACAGAATTGTAAACTGTTTTAAATATCATAGCATTAAATTTGGAATAATAGTTTTGATAAATTTTTTGAAATTTAGTTGCAGTGATGCCTATGCCTGCGATTTTGTATACTCTTAATTAAATCGAACAATTCCGGCCCCAAAATAATTGTATTGAACTAAAAATTTACTTATTTTGTCCCTTTGTCATTAAACTCAAAATTAATAACAAGATATATTTAGGCTGCCCATTTTTTGTATTACCCTAGGAAGTACAGGGTATGAAAATCTAACAATCACAGTTCTTTTTTAACCAACTATAGACAAAAAAAATTTTTATTCGGGTGAAATTTGATATAGGCCTATAGGTGTAATATCCTAATACATAAATGTGTCTTTTAGTTTTTTTTTCAGTTTCAAGATCTCTTAGTTCATAACCTTCTAAATATAATACTCGAAATTTTCTAAACCACATATAAATGTGTTTTCATGTTTTGCTTATATTTTTAAAATTTAAATATTAAGAAACTCGTGTGCTTCCCAAAAAAACCTGGTTTTCGAACTTTTATTGAAGAGTCAGGTAATTGAGTCAATAATAACCCAATTAAGAGTAAGTGAATTAGAATTAAAGAAAATTACGGGTTTACTGTTAAAGTAAACCAAAATGAACTTGTTTTTCATTTGTTAAAGTAAACCAAAATGTACATCGAGATTTTGTTTGTATTTTCTGCATTTACTATAATTTTACATTTTATTCAAGCTTGGTACATTAACTCGTATATTCAAGTGATGACATGTTTTTCAATTACCAATGATGTTAACTAATCTTATTCCATTATTATGTAATAATTTAACAGTAAGAAGTTTTGTAAGATTACTGAATTAATTTAATCAGTAAGTAATTTGTAAATAATTTATGTTATTGTATTTATAAAACTTTGTAGGTTTTTATACACTTTTTATTAGAGTCTTTCCTTTCGAAAATGTACTATTGGAGCAACAATCATCTTAAGGCTCAGACGCGGTATCCTGAAATCTGAACTGATCAAGACACTTACATTACTTATATACTAGCATTACCCGTCACGGCTTTACCAACGAAACTTAAATTGTTTCAGTAAAGTAATAATTTATAAAAATAGAAAATATATAAATTAAAGCATGATAATCTTAATTTTAGAGTGAATAACAAAAATTATCGTATCCAGAATATATTTTATTAACTTCAAACAAGTTGCTTTGAATTAGAATATCCAAAAACTCATAACATTGATAAGACTTTATTGGGTACTCTGTGAATTTATTAATTTTTTGAAAGTTAAGAAAATTGTTTCAACCAATTACTAGCAATAATGAAATTATTTTTATATGAGAACCTTTTCCCCTATATTAGAAGGAATATTTGTTGGACAAAGAATTGTTTTTTCTTATGCAGCCATTGCACACCCTTTTCCTTTAAGAAATGAAATAGCCTATGGATAATCCTGAAATAAATGTGTTTCATTATTAGTGTTTTAGAATATTTTTATTAAGTTTTCAGAAAAAGTATTCAAACATAATTTTCGAAAGTAAAAAAAACAATCACACAATTTTCCCCTTATTTTCTTCTATTTGCCCATTCGAATTATGAAAAAAAATAAGAAAAACCTGTTTTATTGAAAAAAAATTCAAGATAATGCAATACAAATATGTCCCCCAACAAAACGGAAAATACTGAAACACGTATTTCATAATTTGTATTTCAGAGTATTTTATGTTAGGTTTCAAAAAATTCTGAAAAAAAATCATATTTCTTCCAATAAAAATATTTTTCTGTTTTTTAACCAGTTAGGGATTAAATTTTATTAAATCTTTTCCTTGTTCACTTTTATATATGAATAATAATATAAATGTTTCAAAATCTCAAATCTCTATCTATAATAGCTTTTTTGTCAATTTTTCGGTCAGGACCAATTTACTAAGGGTTTTTAAATTTAGACGATGAATTTTGTAAAATGCTTTAATAAAATGATTCATTGTTTTTTCAGAATATTTTTTTTAAGGTTTAAGAAAGTCCTGTGCAAAATATTCTTTCTAATACAAACATTTACACTTATTTTTTCATTATTTCATTGTTTCATTATTTGTTTTCCAGTGTTTATACGTAGAATACAAAATAGCTTAAACATTGTTGTTAAAAATAGACATTTGTTCAACAGTTTTAAAATGTCGCTAATTTTAAGTCATTAAAAGTGGATTAATTTGACTGTTGAAAGGATTCAATTTAGAATTTCGAGAGTAATTAAAAATGTTAAAATCAGAATTCCAAATCCGAGACACTGGAGGTGATTTTGTAAAGTACGTACGGAAACACTAGAGTCGTTTTGGCGATATATATATATATAATATAATAATATATATATAATAGATAAATAGATAATATTGATTCACGCTGACTTTAAGTACGCCTAAGTTGCAAACATTTTTTTTAGTTGATTTGACCAAAGCTTTGACAAAGTTTGATATGATCATAAAATTAACATTGAAATGTCCAGGTGTATTAAACATTGGGAACTATAGTTAATCTCTATATCTAGGGAGGTAGGAGTTTATAAGATATTGGAAACACCAGAGAGATTAATTGTACAAAATTAAATGTACATTTCTTCTTTCATTCTTTCTTTTTTTATTTTAATTTGTTTCATAACTTCCATATTATATGCCAATTAGAATATTGAGGACGAAAGATCAGCGTAAAAGATAAGGGATATCAACAGAAGTAACTGCGGCTAGAACTCAATAAATAGACATATCCAAAGGGTGTGTGGTACAGTCAAAAACAAGCAGCCAACAGAGCTGAAAACAATTTCTCATATTAAAGATTATTAGTATTTTTGTAATAAATAATAATTTAGGGAGATCTGGATGATAAGTATGTAGGTATAAAAAATAAATAGGAGTGATTATTAGCTGTAGACGTTATGAATGAAAATAACAAAAGAGTAATAACTGTTATTTTTTACAGAAAAAAGTTTTCACTTCTATTTACGATTGAGAAAAATATGGTAGCCTCTATTGAAAATTTTTCTTAAGTGAAGACTTCTTCGAGCGATCCTAAAATATTATTTTTGAAGAACAAATCAGAAACTCGGTACAGCAATTACAAACAAACTCTTGCAGTATACACTTCATTAGTATACTTAATGTTAAATTAAGTCTATCAGTGAGCTGATTGTTTCAGGTGTAATATCGTAACACATAGATGTGTCTTTTAACTATTTTTAGGTTTTCATTTTTAAGATCTCTTAGTGACGTAACCTTAAAACAATAACAAAAACTCGTTATTTTCCAAACCACATATAAAGGTGTTGATCATGATTTGCTTATATTTTTAATTTTTAAGTATTAAAAAAACTCGTATGTTTCCCAAACAAACTCTGGTTTTCGAACTTCTAGTGAAGAGTCGACTTAAAATTGAGTTAAAAATAACTTAATTAATTGTAAGTGAATTACAATTAAAGAAAATTACGGGTTAATACTTAAAGTAAACGAGAATGAACTTTACGCGCCATCAAGATTTTGTTTGAATTTCCTGCATTTTCTTTAATTTTACTTTTTATTCAAACTTGGTACATTAACTCGTATATTAAGATGATAACATGATTTTAAATTACAATTAATATTAACTAATCTTAATCCATTATTAGGTAATAATTTAACAGAAAAAATTTTTGTAAGATGAATGAATTAAATTATTCAGACAATTTCTAAATAATTTATGTTATTATATTTATAATAGTTTGTAGGTTTTTAATTTTTATTAAAAAATATTCTTTCAGAAATGACCTATTTTAGCAAAAATCATTTTAAGGCTCAGACCGGGACCTTGAAATCAGGACTGAACCAGAAAATTACATTACTTATATATATACATATATATATATATATATATATATATATATATATATATATATATATATATATATATATATATATATATATATATATATATATATATATATACATATATATATATATGTGTATATGTGTGTGTGTGTGTGTGTGTGTGTGTGTGTGTGTGTGTGTGTGTGTGTGTGTAGATATATTAACACTAACCTTCACGGCTTTGCCAATGAAACTTAAATTGTTTTAGTAAAGTAATAATTTATAAACATAAAAAATATAAATTAAAGCATGATCATCGAAATTTTACAGTGAAAATAACAAAAAATATCGTATCCAGAATATACTTTATTAAATTCAAACTAATGCTTTTGAATTAGAATATCCAAAATCTCTTAACATTGATGAGACTTTATTGGGTCCTCTGTGAATTTATTAATTTTTTGAAAGATAAGAAAATTGTTTCAACCCATTACCAGTTATTATGAAATTCTTTTCGTATAAGCACTTATTCCACTATATTATAAATAATATTTTATGTCAAAAATATTCTTTTTATGCAGCCATTGTACACCCTTTTCCTTCAGGAAATGAAATATGGATAATCCTGAAATAAATGTGTTTCATTATTAGTGTTTTAGGGTATTTTATTAAGTTTTCAGACAATGTCTTCAAACATTCTTATAAAGAAGTTTTTTAATTCAAAATTTTAAACACTTTTTCCACTTTTTTCTTCTTTTTGCCATTTCAAGTTTTATGAAAGTCCAGAGAAAATATTTTTTTTCTAATACAAACATTTACACTAATTTTATTCATTTTTATTCTTTTAGGAAATGAATTCGGAAAAAAAAGGCTGTCATACGTGTTTCATTATTTGTGTTCCAGAGTTTATTTCTTGAATAAAAAATATCCTAAACATAGTTGTTAAAAAGCGAAATTTGTTCAACAGTTTTAAATTGGCGGTCATTTTAAAACATTAAAAGTGCAATTTTTTGGCTTTTGACAGGATTTAATGTAGAATATTGAAAGTAATTTAAAATGATATATATATATATATATATATATATATATATATATATATATAATTATAATATATAATTTAATGCAAATTAAGATGGCAATCTCACAATTTTCGAAATACGTTAATATTTGTTTCTTTAATATATTTCTATTATTTCAACTAGACATGGAAGTTATTTTAATTAAAAACTTACCGCGAATCGCTTTCCACATTTGCCAACAATAATGCAAACGAGAAATATGACCACAAAACGTACCCAAATGTAACTCATCCTAATGCGGACTTACGAATGCCTTTGTAGAACAATAAAAATTATTGCTTACTATGAACAAAGTACCCAAAACATTATGCTTCCTGTTCGGAGTCCTACATCCTGTGTTATTTTCAGAACAGCTGATAAAAAAATCAAAATAATAATATGTTGCAAGAATTTTGTTTGTTTTGTTTTCAATGACCTCAATAGGTCAGACTATCGCAGTACCTGAGATTGTACTATCGCTTCATCTAGCCTTTAATATAATCTAATCTAGAAAATGAATAAAGATGTTATACCTAATCGACATTGAATATTAATTAATATGTTATATACTTTTAAAACAGAAAAAACGTAAACATTTATGTAACTATCATATTTTCTTCGGTTTTCGAAAATTATATTTTTCAATGAAAAGTAAATATTCACATAACTTATCCATTTCTTCTTTTCTTGAAAGAAAAAAATGATAAATAATAAACATTAAAAAGTTTAATTTTAATAAAAAATATTTTAAGGAAATGCAATCTTGGTTTAAAGCTACCTTTGACCAATACCTTAATTTGAATTCCGTAATCAAGTGAAGAGTCAGTTCTACTAAACTAACTTATTCAGGCTGGTGTTCTACTTCAAGGTCTACCAATTTTTAAAAAGAAATATTCCAGTACCAATTTCCTTTTAAACGAAGTTTCCGTCTTAGGATGCCCTGCTGTTGGTCCTTTTTCACTCTTTTTGTTAATTTGTTATTTTTTATAATTAATTATAAATTCCCAGATGTATGAAATTGTGTTGGCTAAACGGAGTGAACAATATGGACTTGTTATGCTTTTTTAGAATCAACAAATCTCAGCTGCTCCTTATCTACCGAATTTCTATCTCTCCTGGTACTATTGCCCGATTTTGATTTTATAAACGTCACTTTTTCCCGAAACATTTAAATGTGAAAGTTAACTATAAGTATTTTACTTCAGGAAATATTATAATTATTGTTTAAATATTTAATTATTAATTAGTCCACTACTTCTCAAGTTATCAATAAAAACTATCTTATCTTCAATTGATATGAATTGTTCATTAAACGTTTTAAGTGAATTTACCCAGATTTTGTTAACTTGAATTTTAACTATTTTATAATATTATTTTCTATTCGTCCTTTTTTAATCCTTGTAAATCTAAACATTTTCTATATTTATCTAGGATTTACTAGATATTTAGCCTTTTAAAATTATTTGTTTTGCTCTAATTTTGTTCAATCAATTTATAAAAGCCTTTAAAAATCTGTTGCAGTATTTTTGCAACAAAAGAACGCGTTCAGTACAATCATTTATTCACAAAAAATTTCCTTTGTCATAATTTTCCCCTTTTCAAGCGCACATTATTTACAAGGATATAATTCCTTAAATATAATTCCAACTTGGCAATTTACAGAATTTTTAATTTCCTTTTATTGCGTTTATATTGCGTTTTTAGACTAAACAAACGGCTAATTTCAATGAAATTATGTTCTTGAAACACTTATATTAGGATATTATCTTAACATTATTCAGATGTTTTTGTCATTAACCTTCCACTCGGCTTCATATAGGGAAAAGTTTATATGAGAAAATTGTGTATTTTTTATTGCATTTATGATATTGTTGTAGGCTCTCAATACGGATTGAAAAACGGTTAATAAGATTTTGTTAATTTTTAAAATCTTTTATTTTATTGTACTATTTAGATTAGATTAGGTTAACATTAGAGGAATGGATTATTCAACCTCATGTGCCCCATGACCTTCCTGAGTAGTGGTCTGTCCATGACATCTGCTGCCCCTTCGATTCCATCAAAAGAAACTTTACTTAAGAGGCGTTTACTATGGCAATGCTCATGAAGGTTATCCCATCTTACCTGGTGTTGATTCCATAATCCACCTGTTAATAACAGCCCTGGCCTACTATTGAGAGATTCCTAAAGTCGGATCAGGTCCGTTAAACTCAGATGCAGATCCAAGTCCAGCCAGTCGGTCTGCCTCCAAATTACCCTCAACTCCTCTATGCCCCAAAACCTAGTGAACAGTTTCCCGGTTGCACAGAAACTGATCGTCGAGGACTTCCAACACTTCCAGACCAGATTGGACAGTATTGTAGGAACCGCTAGTGCTTTTATTCCTGCCTGACTATCGTTATGAATATGAATACATGCCTTCTTGAAGCCACGATTTACATTCTCACGAACACAGTCATTAATGCCATCATTCGGCCTGTAATACTGTTGTATGCTGTCCCAGGGTCTCAGAACATACACCCTAGCATCAGTGCCTGTTTTTGTCTTAGAGCCATCTGTATACCACACTAAGTCTCCAGGTTTTCCAACACACGATCTTTTTCTCTAAATGTTAAATTAACATCAAAGGGTCTAAATACTATGAGATTTTTAACCATCTGATCCATTCCCATTAATAAAATCGGGTTGTTGATCTTGTCTCTAATTCTAGCATGCCCAAAAGTTTAGGGGAGCCAGACACCACCACCCTTCAGCCTATAAGCTGCTTTACGTTCCTCCCCCATGATAGAAATGTCAACAGGGAGAAATCCAAGAATGATTTCCATAGCCGCCGTTGGTGCAGTGTCCATACAGCCATTCATACACAGGCAAGCTATTGTGCTCTTAAACGTACAACTTAATTTAGTGAAATATTGTGCAAATTTAATTATGTTCAAATTAAATGTAATTTGCTAAAAATCTGGATGGCAATATATATACAAAATAGAAATATCAGGGAAATTCTAAATTCACTTCATTGCTGAAGATTCATAATCCATAAATCTCTGTACAGAATTGAAAATACAAATTTACAGTATGAGAGTAGGCCCTAAATCGAAAGTAGATTAAAACTCTTGTGTGAAGGTTTTTATTAAATTACAGAAAAATCAAAAATATATGCTTTTAATTCAAAAAGTTTTACTAAGTTTCGAGCCCTTATATATAAACTATATATAATATAAATACATAAACTGTGCATTTGTGTGTCTGTTTGTATTTCTCTTTGTTTGAATGTTATGTGGGTGCGTGCGTGTGTGTGTATGTTTGGACTGGACTTATTATATAAAAACGTTGTTTGAAATAATCATACAACGAAATAAACAACAATGTTAGACAAAATAAAAAAAAAATAATTTACCTCTGCAATGACGGTAAGTTATCTGTTACTTAAAAAGAAAGCTACACAAAAAGTGAGTCATTGCGTAATCATACATTTCCTGAAAACCCAAAATTGTTTCGTTTCTTTGATTACTTTTTTGAACGATGGTTGGATGAAAGTAAAATTCCAATTGAACTGTGAAATTGCTCTGCTAGGTGTCACCGTATTGCAAACTTTGTGAAAGGTGGGCACAACAAAGTGAACAATACTGTTTGTGGGACGACCAAAATCCAAAACCACAGCTGTAATACTTCGAAGAGAGAAGCAAAATTTTCTGCCTATATGAATTAGGGTTGAACTTAACCCACTCGCAGGTGGGTGGAAGGGCAAAACGTATGTAGAATCAAAAATAAAATAAGGAAGAACATTTTAAACGGTAGGGCCTGTTTGAAAGCAGTGTTAGATCTACAACATTTTCGCTAAACATACTGACTTAGAGAACAAGTCTGAAGAAATAGTAATTAGTAACATGTATATAAATAATATTATTTATAATTATAATTAAATATCATTTGTGTAAACAGTTAATTCAGCAGTAAGATCAGTAATATAATTGTACCATAACAAACCAGCATGAACACTGATTCCTTCATCGTTTTTCTGGTTAAATTTTCGTTTCACGTAATTGTCAATTTTTTTTAATGATTAAATATGATGTTGATTGTTTACTCTTGTCTGTTTCTTACAATCATTTTTCTGTCAAATAAAATAAATATATTTGTTGAATCTTTCAACAAATAAGGCTTTATTTTTATAGCAATCAATGGAAACCAAACAGTACAAATTACTTTTAAGTTGTGCCTTTGGTTATCGGTACCACTTCCCCCTCAAAGATGAAGCACGTGATCACCTTCTTGTCCTCAAATACATTAATAGGTAGCCTTGTAAAATCCATATGGAAATATGGGTGTTGCAAATGTCACAAAAAAATCCAGTTCTTAATTTCGTAGGTACCCTTGAAACAATTATAGTAAATAATTAGTTTCGTAGAATTTCAAACACATTCGTTTAACAGAACAAATAACTTGTAATCATATCCTAATAAAAATTCAAATATAAAAACGTCAATGTGATTCGAACAAAACTTAAAAATCTTTAATGATGTTAATAAATGGAGCAAAAATATACTGACATTTCTACATTCAATTACGTAACACATAAAAAAATTGTCTAGCGTATGCTTTTAAAACATGCATTAAGTTCGTAAGTGCTGTTTGTGAAAAGAATTAGATTCCTAAACATAAAAAAAAATTCTGTTATAGTATGTAAAAATCATGTATCTTGTTTTCTATATTATATAAGAAAAAAATATAAGGAAAAATAATATTTGTAATTTTAAGCAATTTTATATATTTTTGGAGATTAGAGGCGGGTGGCAAATATGAAGTTTTGAAGAGGTATGGAGAATTTTAATAAACTCTTTTTTTATAAAAAACTGGCACTAGATAAATAAAAGTATAAACTACTTTTACATAACTACCTGTAAATCATTTTTATCATCGACGTCTATATATTTTCAAGGTACGGGCCGCTACAAACATCATATTCGCTAAATGTTAAAGTGATCACTTCTGTTCTGTTTAAGTACCATAGGTGCGTTACCGGTAGACGCACAATCGCGCTAATCTATATAAAATTGTTGTTCTTAAGCTATCGACGAAAACTAGAACATCGTTATAGTTTCTAGAAATTCTTTAGTCATATTTACTTCAAATTTTGGTCAAGTAAGGAAATACATTAAATCAACTCACAATACCAATAATTAAAAAAAAACATATTTATATATAACTACGATAATTTTGTATTTTTAATTTACTCCAAAACGGTAAATTTCTTTTATTTCATATTTCTTAAACCGATTTCAACTGTGAATCTACACATAAGACCAAATTTTGAGAAAATAAGTAAATTATATCAAAGTTTTAGTTATAAATTTAAGACGAAACTCTGAACTGGTTTGTTATGGCATAGCGATAAAAGACGTTTTCTTTAAAGAGGCTACTTTATGGAACAAAATATCAAAATGGTCTACTACCGTAAGCTTACAGAGTGGTATGCCGTTTGTGAATTTCATTTTTGGGTCCAGTTAATGTCAAAATAACATAGTTTCGAAACAACTTGTTCTACTGCAACGGTAACCTCTAGTCGTTACTGTGCGCTTGTTCGCACAGCATGGACTTTCTCATGCTATCCGGCTGAATTGCTTTTTTACATTTATGATAGGAATTTATGTCCAGATAAGTCATAAGGTATTTAGACTATTGGTTTGACCCATTTGGTTCCAAAGGTAATAATAACCGAGTGGATATTTGTAATATTAATCATGTTTCAGGGCTGGTTGTGATATCGGATTTCGCGAAACGAGTGATGCGGTGAACATGTTTATATTGATATATATAACAGTTTATTTTGCGCGTCGCAAGTCTCATTACATTAAGTATAATTACAAATTACGGTGTTTCCACCTGGATCGAATCTGTAATTTGCACGAGTCAGGCAAACTTAATAACCACTACACTACAGAAACTAAGAAGACGTTTTACCAATTTAAGTATGAAATAATTTTTAATTTCATTTTGATAGTTTTATTAAAAGATCATATGTTTTATATTATTTCGTAGAGATCAGCTGATTTCATTGAACAGCTCAAAAGCAGTAAAAAGTTTTATGTTAAGTTGCTAAAAACTAACTTTGGTAATTTATCGTGTTTTCGAACAAATTGTCGTAAATGTAATAAGAAGAAATATATAACAAGATACATTTTAAATTTTAGTTTAATAAAAAAATATTTTGGTCACATGATTATTGAAAAATACGTTCATAAACCAAGATTGTTCCTTAGGTTTATTTCAGAATGTATCAAGTTTTTCATTCTGAGTCCTTAAATTTTAAATGATAGAGTTGACACCTCTGTCAGAGTATTTATAAAATCTATTAATTTATAATCATACGGGCAGCGGAACAAAAAAACAAGAACATTGCGGTTATGATAGGCCAGTATTGAACGAATGGAAAATTTTCTTAACTTTAAAAAAATGGTTTGATAAAGATTTTCGTCTGTGAAATTGTATTTGTGAACTTGCTTTAAATTTATGATCATACGGGCTGTAGAGCAAAACAAAAATAGTTTAGGTTAAAACTTTAAGCAAGGAGAATTGTGTAAATTATTGAAAACATAGTTTGCTAATTGGAAGCGACAATGACAGAGTTACGTTTCTATTAAGCAACAATCACCTTAAAACTCAGACATGGGACCTTGAAATCAGAACTGATTTGAACACTTATATTACTTATGTACTAACACTACCCGTCACGGCTTTAAAAACGAAACTAAAATTGTTTCAGTAAAGTAATAATTTATAAACTTAAAAAATATATAAATTAAAGCATGATCATCATAATTTTAGAATGAATAACAAAGAATGTCGTGTCCGGAATTTATTTTATTAACTTCAAACATGTTGCTTTTGAAATAGAATATCCAAACACTCATAACATTGACGAGACTTTATTGGGTACTCTGTGAATTTATTAATTTTGTGACAATAATAATATTAAAAAACACACAAAAAATGTTTGTAATGAAAACTTTTACACAATTTTCATTTTATTTTCTTCTTTTTGTCCCTTCAAAATACGAATCATGAAAAAAAATATTAAAAACCTGTTTTATAGAAACAAAACTGAAGATAATGCAATAGAAATATGTCCCCCAACAAAACGTAAAATATTGAAATACGTGTTTCATAATTTGTAGTCCGGAATATTTTATGTTAGGTTTAAAAAATTCTGAACAAAATCATATTTCTTCCAATAACAATATTTTTACAACTTTATAAATTAAATAACTTTATATCTGTTATGTTTATATATACTTTTACGAATTGCTATTAAATTTTATTCATTATTTATTTATTTAGTACTTAAGTATTCGTTATTGTAATATAGTTAAACTTTTGTTTAATTTATTTTTACCATTATTGTTTGTTGTAGTTTTATTTTTTTATTTAAGTAAATTTTGTTAATTTTTTTTATAATTTAATTTTACATGGCGCGATGGTAACCTCACCGGTTTTTCGCCTGAAAAAAAAGGAAAAATTACACATTTTTAACCAATTAGTGATTAAATTTTATAAAATCTTTTCTTTGTGCACGCTTACATAATAATATGAATATTTTCAAAATCTCAAGTCGCTAGCTATAATAGATTTTTTTGGTAAGACCAATTTTTCGGTCAGGACCAATTTATTAAGGAATAAATTTTTACATAGAGGATAAATTATGGACATTTTTCATTAATGTTTCATAGTTTGTGTTTTAGAAATTTTTCTTAAGGTTTAAGAAAATTCAGTGCAAAATATTCTTTCTAATACAAACATTTAGATTTATATCAACATTTTTATTCTTTTAGGGAATGAATGCCTAAAAAAGGCTAAAATATGTAATTCATTATTTGTGTTGCAGAGTTTATACGAAGAATTTAAGATAGCCCAAATATAGTTGTTAATGAGGAAAATTTGTTCATCAGATATAAAATCGCGGTCATTTCATGTCATTAAAAGGGCATTAAATCCTGTCATTGTTGACGGGATTTAATTTAGAATTTTGAGAGTAATTTAAAATGTAATATACTAGTATGTAGATTTCAATGCAAATTAAGATAGCAATATCAGAATTTCAAAATACGGTAAGACATTATTTAAATACGAATTTAAAACGTCAGCTAGCCGCCTCGATGGTCTAGTGGATAGCGTGGAGGCTTTCACCCCGAGGACCCGGGTTCGATTCCCGGCGAGTGCTTGGCATTTTCATACGCTATAAATCATCACATCGTCTGCATTAGCCCAAGTGTGCACAACAGTCGGACGTTAAAAAAAAAAAAAAATATGACATCAGCTAGACATGGAAGTTATTTTTAATTAAAACTTACCGCGAATCGCTTTCCACATTTGCCTACAATAATGCAAACGATAAATATAATCACAAAACGTACCCAAATGTTACTCATCTATTCGGACTTTCGAATGACTTTCTAGGACAATAACATTGTTGCTTATTATAAACAAAGTACACAATAATTATGCTTCCTGTTTGGATACCTACATTCTGTTGTATTTTCTGAATAGCTGATAAAAAAATCAAAATAACTTTTGTTTTAAATTATTTAGAAATAACAGTTTTAGTCTTAACATTATTATTTATATAAGTTAGCCTTTTACATCCAATAAAATATAAAGATATTTTTTTTATTTTGAACGTACTTGTTAGCGTCAAAACTTAGAAATATATTTTTGAGCATTGCATTTTTTTATATTTATATTTAAGACTTATTTCATCATTCAACTTGTGTTTGTTTATAAAAGAATGATTACTCGTATATTCGTGTTTGTGTGTGTTTCTTTGTTCGACTAGACATATTATAACAAAGTTGTTTGAAATAATCATACAGCGAAATAAACAGCAATATTAGAAAAAAGCACACAAAAATAATAATTTACCTCTACAATGACGGTTAAGTTATCTGTTGTTAAGAAACAAATCCATCTAAAGACGAGTCATTGCGTAATCATAAATTCCGTAAAAATCCGAAACTGTTTCGCCTTTTTGATTAATTTATTGAACAATGGTTGCAAGATTTGATATTCCAATTGAACTGTCAAAATTACTATTCTAGGTGATACTGTACTGCAAAGGTTGTGAAAGGTGGGCACAACAAAGTGAACAATACTATTTGTCAGACGACCAAACCCCAAAACCACAGACGCAATACTACGAAGAGATAAGCAGATATTTCCGGCTGTAGGAATGACAATTGAACTTCATGCGGGTTGGTAACACAGAAATAAAATTTACGTTGAGTCATAAATAAAATTAAGAATATATACACAAAATGCGGCTAAACATACTGACTTAAGGGAACAAGTCATAACAAATAGTAAATAGTAACCTATCTAATAGTAAATCTATTATTTACACAATAATAGATAATATTGACTCACGCTGACTTTAAAGGCGCCTAAGTTATTAAAAAAGTATTTGATAGTTAATCAGTTAGTCAGACCAAAGCTTGGACAAAATGTGATATGATCGTTAAATTAATTAGGAAACAGATAAGGAAAATATCAATGGAGTAATAAACGTTATTTTTTTAACAGAAAAAAGTTTCCACTTCTATTTACGATTAAGAAAAAGATTGTAGTCTTTACTGTAAATTATTTCTCAAGTGAAGACTTCTTCAAATAAGCGTGGAACGTTTTTATACGAAGAAAAAATTAGAAACACATGACAGCAATAGCATGCAACACTCTTGTTGTATACACTTTAATAGTATTTTTAATGTTAGTTTAAGACTATCAGTGAGCTGATTGTTTTGTGTCTCAGTCATATGATTTCTGCTTTTGAAAATACAATGGCGATGCAAGAGTTCCAATCCATTGTTGACTAAATGTGTTTTATGTTGACTAACTGTGTTTTATATTTAATATTTTTTTTAATAACAACATAAACATTAAAATACAAAATAAAAAATTTATTAATTAACGCCTTTGTATTATATGCGTAATCACAGCCATCACAATTATACAATTATTATAAAGCATTCAGAGTGTGGTATACTGTGTAAAAGTGACGTTTCACATTGCCATAATTATTGTGTACATGTCTCCTATCATCATTTGTGTAAATTGTAAATTCAACAAATAAATCAGAAATATAATTGTACCACAACAAACCAGCATGAACACTGATTCCTTCATCGTTTCTCTGGTTAAATTTGCGTTTCACGTAATTATCCATTTTTTTAATAATTAGAAATGATCGAGATTATTTACTCTTGTCCGTTCATTATAATAAGTTTACTGTGAAATAAAATAAATATATTTGTTGAATCTTCTAACAAATAATGCTTTATTTTTTATAACAAACAGATGGAAACCACACAGTACAAATTTACTTTTAAGTTGTTCTTTTGGTTATCGGTACCGCTTCCGCCTCAAAGATGGAGCACGTGAGCACCTTCTTGTCCTCAAATACATTGATGGTTGCCTTGTAAAAGCCGTATGGAAATATGGGTGTGGCGACTGTCACAAAAAAAATCCAGTTCTTAATTTCGTAGGTACCCTTGAAACAATTGAAGTAAATAATTACTTTCATGGAATTTCAAACACAATCGTTTAACAGTGCAAATAACTTTTAATCATGTCCTAATAAAAATTCATGTATAAAAACGTCAATATGTTTCGAGTAATACTGTAAAATCTTTAATGATATTAATAAATAGAGCAAACATAAACTCACATTTATATCTTCAATTACTTAATAAATAAAAAAATTGTCAAGCGTATAATTTTAAAACATGTATTGAGTTCGTAAGTGCTATTTGTGAAATGAATTAGATCCCTTAACATAAAAAAGGAAATTTCTGTTAACGTATGTAAAAATCATGTATCGTGTTTTCTTTTCTTTTTTATTATAATTACTACAATTCATTCGAAAACACGACAAATTGTCTTAGCAAATTGTACATAACAACATATCCTAAAGTGTAATATAGCCATCAGCTGATCAATGAAATCAGCTGATCCTTACGAATTCATGTAAAACAACTGATCTTTTACTATTCGTAACACTATAAATCTGTGTAAGTGCGCGAAATCCAACATTTCGGATTTACAGTACGGAAGTATGTAAAATGACAATTCTGAAAACTAATTGTTGTAATTCAAAGTAAGTTTATAAATTTTTGGAGATTAGGGGGGATGGCATATTTGAAGATTTTAAGAGGTATGTAGAATTTAAATAAACTTTTTGGGTAAAAAAATTGGCACTACGTAAATGAAAGTATAAAAATACTTTTATTTAAGTACCTCTAAACAATTTTTATCGTCTACATCTATATCTTTTCAAGGTACGGGCTGCTACAAACATCATTTTCGCCAAATGTTAAAGTGATCAGTACTGTTCTATATAAGTACCAGAGGTGCGTTACCGGTAGACGCACAATCGCGCTAATCTATATAAAAATGTTGTTCTTAAACTATCGACGAAAACCGGAACGTCATTATATTATCTCAAAATGATTTAGCCATATTTACTTCAAAATTTTGGTCAAGTGAGTAAAACTATTAAAACAACTCATAATTCCAATAATTAAAAGAAAACATATTTATATCTGACTACAATAATTGTATTTTTGATTTACTCGAAAGCTGTAAATTTCTTTTATTTCATGTTCCTTAAACCGAGTTCAACTGTGAATCTACATATGAGAGCAAAGTTTAAAAAAATTATACCAAATTTTTTGATATAATTTTAAACAAAACTGTGAACTGAATTTTTAGGCATAGCGATAAAAGACGTTTTCTTTGAAGAGGCTACTTTATAGGACAAAATATCAAAATCGTTGAACGCCGCTTGTTTTACAGAGTGGTATGCCGTTTTTGAATTTAATGTTTGGGTCCAGTTACTGTCAAAACTGTTTGTATAAACAGAATATGAACAATTTTGAAAAAAAATTGTTCTACTGCATCGATAACCTCTGATCGATACTGTGCGCTTTTTCACACAGCTTGGGACCTTCTCATGCTATCCGACAGAATTACTACTTTCTTTTAATGATAAGAATTTATGTCCAGATAAGTCATCAGGTATTTAGACTATGATTTTTTCTTATTGGTTCGACCCACTTGGTTCCAACGTTAATAATATGGAGTTGATTTTTGTAATAATTATAATGTTTCAGGGCTGGTTGTGATATTGGATTTCGCGGAGCGCGTGATGCGGAGATCATGTTTATATCGATATATAAGAGTATATTTTGCGAGGTGAAAGTTTCATATTATATTAAGTATAATTAAAAAATCCGGGATCGAACCTGGATCTTGTACGAGTCAGGAAATCATAATAACCACTACACTACCGAAACTAAGAAGACATTTCACCAGTTTATGTATATAAAATAATTTTTAATTTAATTTTGATAGTTTTATTAATACATCATATGTCTTATATTAATTCGTAGAGATCAGCTGATTTCATTGAACAGCTCATAAAACATGACACGTTTTAAGTCATGTTGTGAAAGACAAGCTATGTTAATTTATAGTGTTATCGAACAAATTATTGTAATTGTAATAAGAAGGAAGAGAAGAATAACGATACATTTTTAATTTTAGTTCAATAACAAAAATATTACGGTCAGTTGATTACTGAAAAATACATTCATAAACTGAGATTGTTCCTTAGGTTCATTTCAGAATGTAACAAGTTTTTCATTCTGAGTCCTTTACTTTCCATTATCACCAGTCCCATGTTTTCATTAATCAAACTGACACAGAACAGAAACATCAAACAAAAACAACAGAAACAACAACAACATTAAAAACAATAAGTACTAAAATAACATATTTGACCAACTCACTGCAGGCATAGGGCAGTGGAACACTGCTCCAGCAGCCTGAAAAACAGACTCCATCAGTCCAGGGTAGATCTTACGCAAGCCATTGCAAGCTTTTTCCAGTTTTAAGTACATGAAATTATCCTTCCAACCTCCATTACGCATCACGCTCAAGTCTACTGTTAACTACAAAAAGCGCAATAAGTGTTATTTTATGTTTTGACGGAAGTAAAAGCAAATACAACTTAAAAATTAATTTCACGTGTACACCACTACGACTTTAAATGGTGTTAAAATATTATACAATCAATTTCATCAAGTATATAAGAAGAACTGAAGATTAACTTAGACAAATTTATTTTTCCGGTCCAATTTCTTATACGTAATTTCCCTTTTCTTAAAAAATTGTTATAATAATTTCAAAAGTTCGTATAGAAAAAAATTTAATCAAAATCTATGTTAATGATTTTTGGTAGTTAGACCCATTTTCAAGGACTTTTTGTTAGTAGCTACAAACTGGATTTTTGGAAGAACTACCTGAAAATGAAAAATCTTGTGTAATTTTGTTTGAAAGATTCATTTTTAATTGCTAAATAACATGCATATAGTAGAATGCAGCTTTGCCATTATAGTTTTTTATTAGATAATTATTATGAGACAACATTGACTACAACCAATAATGTATCAAATTACTTGCATGTTGTCGGTCAGTCCACGCGATACTGTTACATTATCTCTGAAAGCTAGGTGAGTTCTGTTCACTTTGTAAAATTTGGTTTTGTAAATAAATGCGTCTTCGCCTGTATCAGCGCATTTGTAGAACCTTTTAAATATAATTTTGTACGGACCCTGGAACAAAACCACAAATTTAAGATTAGGTTACACCAGTATAGAAATCAAGGAGAATTCTCTTCACTTTAGAAAATCTACTTTGAAATATTTGACACCTGTGATTATTTGTGAACCCTATAAAATGTGAGATCTTACAGGCTGTGGAACAAAAAAACAAGAATATTAAGGTTATGTTAGGCCAGTATGGAACGTAAGAAGAATTTTATTTACTTTAAAAAAATAGTTTGATAAAGAGTGGCGTCTGTAAAATTGCATTTGTGAACTTGCTTTAAATTTATGATCATATTGAAGTGTGCAATTTTTATGCTAGGCGACACCATATTGCAAACGTTGTGAAAGGTAAGCACAACAAAGTGAACACTATGTTTGATGGACGAACCAACACAAAAACAACAGACGCAATATTTCGAAGAATGAAGTAGAATTATTCACTTGTTTGTATGACTGTTGAACCTAATGCGGGTGGGTGAAAGAGAAATTAAACTTACTTCTTATAGGAGTCCAAAATCAAATTACTAAGAACTGTATGAATATGCGAAAATGATTTCTTCAATTCCTATTTGATGATAGTCACAGATCTACAAAAAATTGGTCAAAAATACTGAATAAAGAGAACATGTCATAAAAATAGTAACCTGTATATATATTACAGATAAATAGATAATATGGACGTCTACGTTATACAAAATTACTTCTTAATTTTAATAATCCTTAATAATAAGCGCAATTTGTTCAACAGTTTAAAATGGTGGTCATTTCAAGTCATTAAAAGTGCATTAATTTGACTGTTGACAGGATTCAATTTAGAATTTAGAGAGTAATTTAAAATGCTTATTATTATGCATATTTTTATGCTTATATAGATGCTCATATCAGAATTCAAAATACAGTAAGATATTAGTTTAAATACGCATTTATGACGTCAGCTAGACATGGAAGTAACTTTTAATTAAAAACTTACCGCGAATAGCTTTCCACATTTGCCTACAATAATGCAAACGATAAATATAATCACAAAACGTACCCAAATGTTACTCATCCTAATTCGGACTTTCGAATGACTTTGTAGGACAATAACATTGTTGCTTATTATAAACAAAGTACACAATAATTATGCTTCCTGTTCGGATAAATACATCCTGTGTATTTTCAGAATATCTGATAAAAAACCAAAATAATAATATGACGCAAGGATATTTTTGTTCAGTTTTGAATGACCACAGTACGTCAGTCAATTGTAATGCCTTAGGTTGTATTATACCTTCATCTAGACTCTAATCTAACCTAATCTAGTAAATGAATAGAGATGTTATGACTAAATCGACATTGAATACTAATAAATATGTTCTATACTTTTAAAACAAAAAAACGTAATAATTTGTTTACTGGTTTTCGAATATTATCTTCTTCAAGGAAACCAAATGTTCATACAACTCATAAATTCCTACGTTTCTTGAAAGATAAAAATGATAAATAATTAAACGTTAAAAAGTTTAATTTTAATAAACAATATTTTAAGAAAATTCAATCTTGGTTTAAAGCTACTGTAACTAATTGAATCTCGAAATCAAGTGAGTAGTCAGTTGTTCCTAACTAACTTAATAAGGCTGGTATTTCTCTCCACCTCAAGGTGTACCAATTTTTAAAAAGAAATATTCTGGTACCATATTCTTTTTAAACGAAGTTACTCTCTTAGGATGCCTTCCTGTTTGTCTCTTTATGCTCAATTCGTTTTGCTCTACCTTTTTTCGATCAAATTATACAAGGGTTTATCAAAATCTGTAGCACGTTTTTTGTACTTTAAAAGTGTACCAGACAACTTGTTCTTTTACGACAGCTCGACGTTTGAAGCGAACCGTTTGGCAGATATTTAAAAAGGCTACGCACCAACTTGAAGCAATTTCGGTTTGATTTTAAAGGTCTAATACTTTCTAATTACTTTCTGAACTAATACTAATTACTTTCTGAACACACCTGAAAATAGTAAAAGAATGAATATTCTTTTACTATTTTCAGGTGTGTTCAGAAAGTAACGAGAATTTTAATTTATTAAACAAAATATTTATTAATTCTTCTACATTCATATTGTCGCCTTCAAAATAGTCCCCATTGGAGAATATCCATTGTGCCAGCGCTTCTATCCAATCCTCGAAACACTTCTGAAACTCGATCTTTGATATAGCCTTTAGTTCTTCCAGCGATACGCTTTTAATGTCATCTACGGCTGTAAAACGACGGCCCTTTAAGGTTCTCTTTATTTTTGGCAATAGGAAAAAGTCACACGGAGCCATGTCTGGCGAATATAGAGGCTGGGGCATCGTTACAGTACTGTTTTTTGCCAAAAATTCACGAAGAAGCAATGAAGGGTGAGCTGGTGCATTATCGTGGTGCAAAAGCCATGAATTGTTTTTCCACAGATCCGGGCGTTTTCTTTCGGATTGCTTCACGCAAACAGCGTTGAACTTGTAGGTAGTACTGCTTATTGACCGTTTCACCTGGTGGCAGAAATTCATTATGCACTTGTCATTAATATCGAAGAATACAGTGAGAATAACCTTCACGTACGACCGTACTTGTCGAGCCTTTTTCGGTCTTGGCGAGCCAGAATGCCTCCACTAGGATGATTGAGCCTTAGTTTCGACATCAAATCCGTAAACCCATGTTTCGTCAACTGTTGTAACACGTTTCAGTATTTCTGCATCGTCGTTGACTTCATTCAGTGACTCCTGAGCAACTTCAATTCGCTGCTGGTTTTGTTCAAAATTAAACAATTTTGGAACGAATTTTTGCTACCACGCGTTTCATACACAAAACATTAGAAAAAATGTCCTGACATGATCCAATCGATATGCCAACATCATCAGCGACCTCTATAATTGTGATTCGACGATTGTTCATAACCATTTCTTTCACTTTTTCCACGTTCTCATCGATTGTTGATGTACTGGGGCGTCCAGGGCGTTCGTCATCTTCAACGTCTTCACGGCCTTCTTGGAAACGCTTATACCACTCGTTAACTCTTGCTTTACTCATAGCAGACTCTTCATTGGCCTTTGTTAACATTTCACACACTTTGTTACACTTTATTCCATCTTTTACGCAAAAATTTTATACAAATTCTATGATCCATTTCTTTTAACAAACGAAAATTGCGAAGCTTTTAAAAACACGTCTAAACTTAGTGGCTGTTACAGACAAAGTCGACAATGAAAAAAGCTGAAAATTTTATCATACTTCAAGGGTCTGTATATAAACATTATAAAAAAAATGTTTGACAATCTGACTCTTAAAATCCGCGAAATTTAAAAATTCTCGATACTTTCTGAACACGTATATGTATTTGAGACGAAAATTTAATTTCGAAGTATCAATTAAACAAAGTATTTTTTCTTTCCCATTCAAAAACACAAATCCTTCGCCAAAAAATTTCCTTCCAAAATATTTTACCTTTTTTCATGATCACAATATTTACAAGGCTTAAATTTTAAAAGGGCAATTATTGTCTTAAAAACTTTTTATTTCTTCTTATTATTTTCACTAGTTAATTTAAAGTTATCTTTTGGAATTTGACACTGCACACTGTCGCTATCTAGTGTCACTGAAACTTTTTAGTTTCGAAAAAAACGATTTGTACTGCAACGATCACCTTTAGTCGATACTGTCGCTTCTTCGCACAGCTGGTAACGCTCTCATGCTGTCCGACTGAACTCCCTTTTTTTTTAATGGTAAGAATTTATGTTCAGAAGAGTCATCAGGTATTTAGACTATTATCTTTTCTTCGGGGTTCGACCCACTTGGTTCCAACGTTAATAATATGGAGTGGATTTTTTAAAATATTTATCATTTTACAGGGCTGGTTGTGATGATGGATTTTTCGGGGGGGCGTGATGCGAGGAACATGTTTATATCGACATATAACAATATATTTTGCGCGTCGCAAGTTTCATATTACATTAAATATAATATAAAAAGTACCGTGTTTCCGCCGGGATCGATTCTGGATGTTGCTTGCATCAGGCAAAAGTAATAACCACTACACTACAGAAACTACGAAGAAGGTTCACCAATTTAAGTATATGAAATGAATTGTTAATTTAATTTTCATAGTTTTATTAAAAGATCAAATGTTTCTTATTAATTCGTAGAGTTAAGTTGATTTCATTGAACAACTCATAAGTTATAAAAAGTTTTAGTTCATGTTGCTAAAAACTAGTTTATGAACTAAAAAATTCTTCGAACACATTATCGTAATTGAAATAAAAAGGAAGGGAAACACGATATATTTTTGATTGATATTTTAGTGAACAAAATTTTTGACGATATTGATCTCTGATACCTAAACCATATTCCTACCAAATTTCATCTCAATTGGTCCAGTGGTTAAAGCGTGATTTAATAACAAACAAACAAACACACAAACTTTAAGATATATAATATGAATTAGATTATAAAGCATTCACAGTGTGGTATATTGTACAAAAATAATATATTTCATATGGTTATAATTAGCCTATATTGTAGATGTCTGTTCTCTTTAATATCACATGCGTAAAATTTTAATTCAGCAATAAAATTGTACCACAATAAAGAAGCAATGGACATTGATTCATTCATCGTTTCTCTGGTTAAATTTTCGGTTCACGTTATTCCAAATTTTTTTTTATAATTAAGAATGATCGACGCTGGTTACTCTTGTCCGTCTATTACATTCAATTTTATGTCAAATAAAATAAATATATTTCATTTAACTGCTAACAAATAAAGCTTTATATTTTGTAAAAATCAGGTTGAAAACACACAATACAAATTTACGTTTTAGATGTGTCTTTTGTTTTTTGGTTCCATTTCCAGTTCAATTATGTAGCAGGTGAGAAGCCTCTTGCCCTCTAATACATTGACGGTAGCCTTGTAAAATCCGTATGGAAATATGGGTGTTGCAAGTGACAAAAAAAACATCCAGTTCTTAATTTCGTAGGTACCCTTTAAACCATTACAGTAAATAATTAGTTTCATAGAATTTCAAACATAGTCGCTTAACATAATAACTTTTGATCATATCTTAATAATAATTTAAATATATAATAGTCAATGTGATTCTAGTAATGGCCTGCCTAACAAATTTTGATTATGTTAATAAAAGGTGCAAAAATAAACACACATTTAAACATTCAATTACTTAACAATTAAAAAAATATTGTCAAGCTTATGCTTTTAAAACATGTATTGAATTTGTAAGTGCTATTTTTGAAAAGAATTAGATTCCTAAACATTA